>PVIA01001554.1:259440-270192 GCA_004024845.1 Tonatia bakeri | reverse complement strand
CTTGGTTGCTGTTGGAAGGCCAATGGGAGGGATCTACCCAGGCCATCAGCTGCAAGGACTGGCTGTGGCCTCTGACTACCACCCTCCACCTTTGATGGAGGATCAAGTGTGTTGGGGCAGGGTGGTGGTTGTCCAATGTGGTCTGTAGCTGTCCGCTGTGTGCACAGGCTCAGGGCTGCCCCAGGTGGTACAGGCCAAGTTCAGCCCCCACCTATGTTTTGTCCAGGGTCACCCTCCCTGAGATATAAAGCAATATGAGATGGCTGTTACTATGTGCTGGACTTGGAAATTCACAGGTTAAGCAAAACTGTGAACCTAGGCTGGGTGCTGCTAGTACAGGGCCTGGGGCCACTTAGCAAGAGGTATGAGATTTAGGGGCTGACTGAGACTGGCTGTTGCTTGAGAAAATTTAAGAAGTTGTGAAGCATGAGCAAAGACCAGCAATTCATATGGAAAAGTCACTGTTAACAGTTTGAGTGGGCCTGTAAATAGGGTGGAAAAAGCCTCAGGGGATCTCCAGGGTGGGCCATGTGATGGAGTCTCGGATATGGCACCAGCTTGTTGACCATGTGGATCCGTGGCAGGGGGAATGTTCAGAAAAGGGACACTGGCTTCTGTCTACCTTTCTGTCTAGAAGAGAGCTATCCTCACATTCCTACCTTTGTGCCAGACACTTCAATTTCACCCTATGTGCCACTGGTGTTTTTCAAGCTGATACCCTGGTGATGGAGCTCACAGGGAGTGAGTCTGAGTAAGTCTGTGTGTGGGTTCTTTAAGAACTACTTGGGACTCCAGAAATTTCTTTTACTGACTCAATCCCCACTGGTTTTTGCAGCCAGAAGTTATGGGGACTTATTTTCCTGGCATAGGAACCCTGGTCCGGGGACCCTGGTGTGGGGTGGGGACTCCTCACTCCCAAGATATCGCTCCCAGATTTTTATCCACCACATGGGATGTGGGACCAGCTTGTTCCACATTTGCTCCCCTCCTACCAGTCTGTATGGATGTGGTTTCTTTAATTCCATAATTGTTAGACTTCCATTCAACTCAATTTCTGATGGTTCTAAGTGATGATTGTTCTGCAGTTTAGTTGTAATTTTGATGTGGTTGTGCAGGAGGCAAGCAGTGTTTATCTATGCCACCATCTTCACCAGAAGTATACATATATATAGTCTCATTTTGAAGAAACTTACCACCCAGTAGTCCAAGCAAGACTTATGAATGAGTCAGTTGGAGAGTAGTATTTAATGGACCCTAGTCTAGTCTTTAATTTAGTGCTTTTCATGTGAAAAGAGCTCAGTTGCTGTTAGACAAATAAAATGCTAAATTGTCATGGTCAGTCAGTAGCACAATTGGACCTTAGGGAACTAGGAGATCATGTCGGTTGTCAATAGTTGGTGTAGTCTGTATGCAGGATGTGTGCACATGAGCCAGGTAGGGGAGGACAGTGGGAAGAGGTTGAATGGATTAAAATGAGGCTATTTCAGGTTTGGGACAACTAGCGAAAAGACCCAAGAAACAATGCCTTGGGTGGATTAAAGAATATGCTCTGAATGGTGACCAGTAATAGATTAGGAGAGATTATAGGTGATCCTTGAACAACTCAGGAATTAGGGGTGCCAACACCCAATGCAGTCAAAAATTTATGTATAACTTTTGACTCCCCCCAAACTTAACTACTAGAAGCCTACTGTTGAGCAGAAGCCTTGCTGATAAAATAAACAGTCCATTAATATATATTTGGTATGGTTTCTGTATTATGTTATATACTGTATATATATTATATACTATATTCTTAATAATAAAGTGAGCTAAAGAAAAGGAAATGCTATTTTGAAAATCATGATGAAGAGAAAATACACTTACAGTACTGTATATATTTACTGGGAAAAGTATGCATATAAGTGGACCCATACAGTTCAAATCTGTGTTTTTCAAGGGTCAACTGTGCTTGTATAAGGCATTGTAAATCAACTAGAATTGAGACTCAGCTAGAGCCAAGTTAATAAATCTATGAGGAAGCTATTGTGGATTTGGAAGGAGAGACATGCATGTAGTAAATTTCTTAGGATGAGCAAAACTCATTGCTTTAAATCAAATGTAGCAACGTGAAGTGTTAATTTTTTTTTAAATTAAGAAACATAAAAAAATAATTGTGGTAAAATACACATAACATGAAATTTATCATCCTCATGATTTTTAAGTGTACAATTTAGTGACATCAACTATATTCATGCTGTGCAACCGTCATCAATCTTCATCTGCCTCAAGAACTCTTTCCACGTTTCCGAACTGAGAGTCTAGAGCCCTTAAACAACTGGCCGCTCCTCCCACCTTAGATGTTAGCAGCTGCCGCTCTACCTCCTTTTCCTGTATTTTCTTACTTTCGGTACTTCATACAGGTAGAATCATACAGTATTTGTCTTTTGTGACTGTTTTTTTCATTTAGAATAACATCCTCAGGTTCTTCACACTATTCCATGTGTCAGAATTTTCTCTTTTTTTAAGGCTGAATAAAGTATTCCATTGTGTGTATGTGCCACATTTTATTTACCCACTCATCTATTAATGAACTTTTGGGTTGCTTGCCACTTCTTAGCTATTGTGAATAATGCTGTTACGAACATCAGTGTAAGGGTATCTTTTTAGACTCTGTCTTCAATGATCTTGGATATATACCCCAAAAGTGAAATTGCTGGATTATATGGTAATTGTTACTTTTGAGGAACCACCATACTGATTTCTATAGTGGGCGCATTTTGAATTTCCACCAAAAGTGCGCAAGGGTTTCCCTTTCTCCACAGTCTTGCCAACACTTGTTTCTTTTTGTTTTTGTGTTTGATGTTGTTTTCAATTCTATTTTATAGGAACTGTCCCCATGTGTATGAGGTCATTGTGATTTTGATTTGCATTTCCCTGAAGACTAGTGATACTGAGCATCATTGCATATGCCTGTTGTCCATTTGTATATCTTTGGAGAAGCATCTATTCAAGACCTTTGCCCATTTTAAATTGTTTTTGTTGTTGTTGTTGAGTTTTAGGAGTTTTTTAAATGTATGTTTTGGATATTAGTTCCTTATCATCTGTGGGGTTTACAAATATTCAAGTCCTTTGTCCATTTTTGAATCAGGTTTTGTTTGTTGTTATTGTTAAGTTCTAAGAGTTCTTTACATATTCTGGAAACTAGACCCTTATCAGGTATATGATTTGCAAATATTTTCTCTCATTCTGGGTGTTGCCTTTTTACTCTGTTGATAGTGTCCCTTGATGCTAAAATATGTTCAATTTGTCTCTTTTTTCTTTTGTTGCCTGTGTCTTTGACGCCATATTCGAGGAATCATTGCCAAGTCCAATATCATGAAGAGTTTCCCCTATGTTTTCTTTTTAGAGTTTTACAGTTTTAGGCCTTACATTTAAGGGGTTGATCCCTTTTGGGGTAATTTTTGTATAGGTATATGTAAGGCAAGAGTTCAACTTTGTTCTTTTGCATCTTGATATCCAGTTTCCCAAAGCTAATTGTTGTATTTTTCCCTATTGAATGGTCTTGGCACCCTTGCTGAAAATCATTTAACCACATATATAAAGGTTTATTTCTGGGCTCTCTATTTTATTCTACTGGTTTATAGGCCTGTCTTTATGCCAGTACCTCATTATTTAGATTTTGTGATTAAGTTTAAAATTAAGAATTATGAGAACTTCAGCTTTAAAAAAAAATCTTTTTCAAGATTGTTTTGGACTATTTTGGATCCCTTGAGATTCTGTACAAATATTAGGAAAGAGTTTTCTATTTCTGCAAAAAAAAAAAAAAGTCGTTAGGACTTGATGCAGGACTACAGCACTGCATCTATAGGCAGCTTTGGGAGGTATTGGTATCGTAACAATGTTGGGTCTTAGAATTCATGAACACAAGGTACTTTTCCATTTGTCTGTGTCTTATTTAATTGCTTTTGGAAACATTTTACAAGTGTAGTTTTCAAGTATACAAATCTTTCACTTTGTGGGCCAATATTTTTTAAAGCATTTTATTTTATATACTTTTTGGTGCTATTGTAAACAGAATTGTTTCCGTAATAAAAGCAGAAGTTGTGCTTTTCCTGATGGTTCTTCTTCCTCATTCCACTCTACTTATCCTGAAGACCAGCTGATACTAATTAGAATGAGAGTGCAGGCCACCCAGAGAGTCACCTTTGCCCTAGGAAGTGGCTACAATTCTGAATCTTCAGAAGGAGGAAGTCAGGGCTGATTTAGTGTGGACCTGAGGTTGTTCAAGTTCTGAGCCTTACAGACATATTATCTAAAGTGCTTTATGCAGAGCATAAGTACACATAACTTTCTTCCGAATGCTACTTCAAGCAAAGGGAAGAGAAATGTAGCCACTTTTGGAAGGCTATTCAATTTTTACAATTTGATTCTAGTAAAAATCGGAAGTGGTAAATAGTGTGTCCTTAGCTGTGCCATCTAGTTGTGCTAATTCTGCTTTGATCTTTTCTTCTATCTTGTTTCCCTATTTCCCATTATCTCCCTGCCTCACTCTTTTTTCCAAGTTTTTTCCAAGTTTCCTTAACAAAATGTACCTGTCTCACTGATCCCCTCAGCTCCTTGCTGGGCAAAAGCTAGCTTTTCCCAGAATATGAACTGTGGCAAAGCAAGAACAGGCAAAGTCTTTGCATTTTACAAGGTGAAAGCAGCTTCACCTGAGCGAGATGACATGAGTCAATCTGATCCTGGTGACTTGGGTAGCCCACAGACTGAGAGGGAAAGTGATGCTTGCGTTTTGCCTAGACCTGGACCTGATTTGACAGTGGACAGAGAAGCCAGGGTCAGATGACTCGGAGGCACGATGACATGCTGACCTTTGAGGAAAAGCAGCTGCAGCAGTGAAGGGGCCCCAGAAGCTGACCTCACCCCTGCCTTTGAGTGGATTGTCACAAGGTCTCAGGGAGCCTGGAGCTGTAATTGATATTGGTCTCTTAATGACCCATTGCTAACCTTAGAGTTTCCTACAGGCTTGATTTGGGGAGGGGTTTACCCTTGAACTGTGAGGTTGCAAGAACCTCAGTGTCCTCCAGCAGGAGTCTGTTAACTAAACTTCAGAAATGAGGATGATTTGTTTACAAGTCACTGCCTGCTGAAAATTGGAGGGCCCCAAACTGCTTGGACCGGCCAATTATCACAGCATGGGTTTACTGTAGAGGGGGGAGGCTTGCAGGCAACAGTCTCAGGTCATACCTCTGGACCTCTGTCAGATGTCACCAATGTGACCACTGTGGGTGGGTAACAGGCCTCCATCTCCACACATCCTGGTGACTCCCTCCTTTTCTAGAGACCACCCGAGACCGGGGGTGCGTATTTTTGCTCCACAATGGGAAGTGGGGCTTGGCAGCGAGAAGGATTTGGGGTTCTGCTTTGTGTCTGGCTCCTCCACAGAACTGTTTGCAAACTGAATACGATAGAAAGCCCACAAACATTTCACTGCGTAAGGAGCATTTTATCTCTCTCTCCAGAACCTCTGAGAGAGCCAAGCTTGGTGGCTCGCCAAAAAGGCTCTACTCCTAACGTCTGGTCTAGTGTAAGTGTTGTTGATTGCCACTCACCTATTGAACCTCACGTCCAGAGCTCTGGATGTGAAATGAGGGAGACTATAGTGGAAGGAAGCTGGAGGAGGCAGACAGTGCCAACGATTCCTCAGGCAATGGGTGATGGGCTAAGTACACAGACAGATTTAGGTAGACCAGAAGAAAAAAACCCCCCACAAAAACCCAAAACAAAGGCAAACACTTCTTTCCTACTTCCTTCCTATCATGCACCTAATTTGTGTTGCTGGAGGCTGAAGATTGATTACTGTTTTGGGGCCTCTGATTATAAACCCATATGTGTAGGATTCAGTTGTGAGATTAGGACCTTCCTTGTCGAACCAATGGAATCTCATGTTATTAAACCTTCTCTCTCAACTTGCCACCTGTTTGTCTCTTTCCCTGGACCTAAGACCCTGAGCCCATTTCTCCTTTTATCTTTGTTGCCTGTTAATTCTTGTTTCGTCAGGTGGAGGGCTTGTTCTGGAAATTAAGGTTTTGGGGATGAAGTTTCTTCTGGTAGAGCAGAGAGTCCTGAATATTTCAATAATCACACCTTCCCCTGAGCCTCCTGCACGTATTCTCTCTTGCACGCATCTGACGCCTTTAATTTATAGCCTTGAACCAAAAGGGATCTTTGCCAGTGTATGTAATTTTGTCTCCAACCAGATTGTCAGACTGGATGGAATCAGCTCCAAAGCCACTTCCAAGTAGCTCTGGGATTCTCTAATTCTAGGTATTTTAAGTGCTCTGACTGAATCTTGGTGACATCATCTTTATGTGCACCCCAGTCCCTAATGGCATCTGGCATTAAATACATGTTTACAGTTACTACCCTCTTGGGGCATTCAGAGTGATTGCCTTAGAAGTTTCCTGGTGGAGCATTAGGGTGGGCAGCACCATTCACTTCAGATTAAAGTCAAGAGGCAGAAGCCACAGTGACCAATGCCTTTTCCAAACTCCTTCGTAATAGGAGAGCCCAAATGCCACTTCTTAACAACTGTGAAGCCATGATAATAGGTCTCATAAATTTTCACTGCAGTTTCAGAGGATGTGGTATCTTTTCCTTCCTGTCCCGAACTACTCTGCATTGTTGCGCCATGGAACAGGTGCTTCGTATCAAGGCGTGGCCAATTCCAGCTGTGAAGGAGGACTGCCGTTTGGTGTGCCACAGTGATGTAGGGGCAACTTTCAGAGGTGGTATAGGCTCTTCAGTCTCCACTCACAAGCTGTCTGGACACTAGGTCCAAAGCAGGACATTAAACGTTAGACTGGGAAGAGATCAGATCTGCCATTCCAATTTTACAGATGAAACATGGGCTCCCATGGGGTGATGAGGCCCGCTAGCTGCATGCTAACTCACTGTCGTATATCAGGCATGCTTTCTTCTGATTTTGCTTTTTCCATAAAGACAGGGCAGGAATGAAGAGGTAAAGGATATGGGAAGGAGCAGGGGAGAAAAATGTCAGAAATCTCCACCATGTTCCCTGGGTACTCTGTTTATACCAGTTTTATTATACTTTGCTTGCATCATGGAAAAACCTAAACATGAACAAGTTGTCATTGACTTCACTGTAAAATAACAAGCTATTAATGAAACCACTGAGGGACTCAGAGACGGTCCTTGCAAAGTACCAGGTGCTCACTTTTCCCTGAATGCACTTTCCTTCCATCAATTCTTTAGCAGTGCTGTAAAGATGGACCTAATTTCTGTTTATGTCTACACGAACAAAAATACATGAATCAGCGTTCAGTTGATTTATTTTCTAAACATTGAAACTTTAAAATAATTTTGGATTTACAGAAAAGTGGTAGAAATAATAGGAAGAATTCTTATACAACCACTACTCAGATTCCCTGATTATTAAAGTTTTACCACATGTGCTTCATCATTCTCTCACAGTGGCATACTGGAGTTTGTTCTGGCTTAGGACAGCCGATTGCTAACATTTCTGGGACTTTGGGAGCTAGTTGTTTGATTTGGCCATTGTTAAACATGAAATTATTTTAGCTTACCATTAAGTTATATTACAAGTAAAGAGGCAGTCCTGACCTATGTGGCTCAGTGGGTTGGGCATCATCCCACAAAGTGAAAGGTGGCTGGTTTAATTCCCAGTCAGGGCACATGCCTGGGTTTCATGTTTGGTCCCTGGACAAGGTGCCCAGGAGAGGCAACGGATCAGTGTTTCTCTTTCACATCAATGTTTCTCTTCCTCTCTTTCTCTCTCCCTTCCTTCTCTCTAAAAATAAAATAATCATATCTTTTAAAAAAGTAAAGAGGCAGATGCCAGTGACTAATGTCTCCTCCAAATTTCAAACTCATATCAACATTTAATACCTAAAATTCATTTCTTCTTAATCACTTTACTAATATTTATGCTCTGGAGGTGATTTCCCTCTATTCTATTCTATGTTATAGAATGCTACTGAGCATCTCTTCCCAATTCCGTATTCAGTAAGCTCCCATGAAGACAAATCAGGGCTTGATTTATTGTTTTATTGTTGGTCTAGGCTTAAGAAAGTGAGGAGACTGTGCTAATAATACAGACTATAGTGTGTTATGTCTCATCTGTTACACTGAATAGCAACTTCAGGTTGGCTACAGATATGAGGGTTAGGTAAAAATCACTAAAAGCATTCTGTGAGAATCAATTAGTTATACAGAATTTATAATAAAGGGGGTTGCACATTTAATGATTTTGTAAATTGTGTACTGCATGTACATATATACGCATATATTTCTGGAGAACTGGTTATTAAACACCAACACACTACCATATACACATATTTTTTCTAAGAGGAAGTTGCAAACACAGTGCCCCTTTACATCAAAATACTTCATAATTTATTTCCTTAAAAAATTATGTTTTTATATGCAACTAGAGTAAGCCATCAAATCCAGGAAGTAAACATTAATACAAGACTATTATGTAATTACTGGTCTTACTGGAAATTTGCCAATTGTCCTAATAATGTCTTTTGTCCAGGATATAATCCAGAATCACTCATTGCACTAAATTCTCTTGTCTGTATTTATCCTTTAATTTGGAATAATTTCTCATTAAATTTTTTTTATAACTTTAATATTTTTTAATGGTACAGGCCAGTTATTTTGTAGAATGATTTTAATTTTGACTTGCCTGATGTTTTCTCATGCTTCTATTTTTTAAAAAGATTTTATTTAATTTTAGGCAGAGAGGGAGAGTGGGGAGGAATAGAGGGAGAGAACCATGGATGTGAGAGAGAAACATCAATTGGTTGCCTCTCGTATGTGCCTGAATGGGGACAGAACCCGCAACCCAGGCATGTGCCCTAAACAGGGATCAAGCTTGTAACCTTTCACTTTGTGGGATGACATTCAACTGACTGAGCCACACTAGTCAGGGCTCATATTTCTACTTAGATTTTGCATACTTCATAGGAAAACCACAAACATGATGTTGTGTGTCTTCTCAGTATTTTACATCAGAGGTGTATGATGCCAGTGTGTCTTGTTATAGGTGATACATTGTTATCACTTTGTTAAGGTATTTGTCTGCCAGGTTTCTTGACTGTAAAGTTATTATTTTCCCTTTGAAATTAATAAATATTTTGTGGGGAGAGAATTTGAGACTACACAAGGATTCAGTTTCTGATCAAAGTTTTATCCATTGATAATTCTTGAGTGTGTTAATTATTATTACAGTGGTAATCATGTGTTTATTTTATAATGTCATTATTCACATTTGTGAATTAGCCTTTTCCAATAAGCATGATTTTCCCTTCCCTCCTATCTATTTATTTGTTTATATTATCTCAGTATAGACTAGAGATTCCCTTTTTTATTCAGTAGGTTGTTGTCCCTTACTATGATTATTTACTTTGGTGTTCAGTTTGTCCCAAATTTCACTGATGGGTGTCCCTTCCAATTGGCTCCTGTGTATTTCTATAAGTCCGGTTTATTGTGGTGTAATTTGCCTACAGAAAAATTCAACTTTTTAAAGAGAATAGTTGGGTAAGTTTCGAGAAACGTGTACAGTTGTGTAACCACCACACGATCAAGACAGAACATTTTCAGCACCTAAGGGAGTTCTCCTCTGCCTTTTGGCCTCCATCCTCTTTCTCTACTACCAGTTCCTGGACATCACTTCTCTACTTTTCATCTCTCAAGTTGCCTTTTCAGAGTGTGTTTTTGTTTGTATCTTTTCATATAGCATACTTATTTTGAGATTCATTCATGTTATTGCATGTATTAATGTTTATTGCTGAGTAATATGCCATAGCAATATACCACAGTTTTTAAAAGACATTTTATTTGGTGGGCTCTGGGTTATGCATTTCTATTTTTTGTAAAAACTTTTAAATTATATGTATTGATTATGGTATTACAGTTGACCTGATTTTCCCAGTTTTGCACCTCTCCACCCAGCAACCCCACTCACTCAGGCAATCGCCCTCACCATTCATTGTTCATGTCTATGGCTTGTATGTATAAGTTCTTTGGCACTCTATTTCCTACACTGTACTTGACATCTCCACAGCTATTCCATAATTACCTATTTGTACTTCATAACCCCCTCACCTCTTTGCCCATTATCCTCCTCCCCACTCCCATCTGGCAACCTTCAAGTAACTACTTTTCTCTTCTTTTAAGAGTCTCTCTATCTTTAACTTTTGGCCTTTTAATAATAATATGTCTTGGAGTGGGTCTCCTTGTATCCATCATATTTGGAACTCTGTGCTTCCTGAACTTGCATGTCTATTTCCTTCACCAAATTAGGAAAGTTTTCTTGCACTATTTTTTCAGATAGATTTCCAATTTCTCATTCTTTTTCTTCCCCTTCTGGCACCCTTTGAGGCAAATGTTGGACCTCTTGAAGTTGTCCCAGAGGCTGTTTATACTATCCTCATATTTTTGGATTCTTTTTTCTTCTTCTTGTTCTGTGTGGTTGATTTTTGCTTCCTTATGTTCCAAATTATTGATTTTGTTCTTGGCTTCACCCACTCTACTATTGTTTCCCTGTAAGTTGTTCTTTATTTCAATTAGTGTATCCTTCATTTCTGACTGGGTCTTTCTTATGCTGTTGAAGTCCTCACTAAGTTCCTTGAGCATCCTTATAACCAGTGTTTTGAACTCTGTATCCAATTGGTTGCTTATGTCCATTTTGTCTAGCTCTTTTTCTGGAGTTTTGATCTGTTC
>PVIA01001554.1:222311-259340 GCA_004024845.1 Tonatia bakeri | reverse complement strand
GGGCACTCTACCTGTGCTGTAAAGCAATCTGAGATGTCAGCTACTTGTACTGGGCTTAGAGATTCTCAGGTGAAGCAAAGCTGTGAATCTACTCTGGCTGCTGCTAGGGCTCACTGAAGTCAGCTGTTACTTGTTTGATAGGATAAAAATGGCTGGCCAAGACCAGCCATTCTTATGGAAAAGCAGCTTGGGTGGGTTTGTACGTTGGGTGGGGTGGAGCCTCTATGGATCTTTAAGGTGGGTCACACAGTGTTAGCCAGGTCGATGGAGTCTCAGCAAAGGGAAATTGGCCTCTGCTTGCCCTGATGCAAGACATTTCAGTCTCTCTCTGTATACCACTGGTGCCCTTCAAGCTGCTACCCTACTGCTGGAGCTCAGAGGGAGTGAGTCTGAGTAGGTGAGTCTGTGTGTGTGTTCCCCAAGAGGAACTGCTTAGGGCTCCAGCAACCTCCTCCACCAACTCAATCTCTGTTATTTTTTGTAGCCAGAAGTTGTGGGGACTTATCTTCCTGGCACTGGAATCCTGGGCTTGGGGGCCCTGGTGTTCCTGGGAAGTCTGGGACTCCTTGCTCAGAGTTATCCCTCCCAAAATTTTATCCATGTGGGTGTGGGGCCAGCCCTTTCCACGTCGATGCCCCTCGTACCTGTGGATGGATGTGGCTTCTTCAATTCAGTAGTTGTCAGACTTCCATCCAACTCGTTTTTGTAATTGTCAGGCTTCCATTTAACTCAATTTCTGATGTTCCTGAGTGGTGGTGGTTCTATATTTTAGTTGTAATATTGATGTGGTTGTATGAAGAGATAAGATATGTCTGCCTACATCTCCACCTTGACCAGAAGCCTCCTTACATGTTTCCAGTTTGAAAATGTTTTCCAGATGTTTCAAATGAAACCAGATGAGTGACTATCACTAAGCAATGAATTGAGATACTCAGGGAATTATCTTAATGAAGAGATAAGAATAATCTCTAATTACTGCATTAATTTTATGTAAGTAGATGCTTCTGAAGGGTTTGCAATATTTTAAAAGTTAATAAGCAGTTAAAATACTGTTTCCTAAGCCCTCTCTCTAAACTTGATTGCTACTACTGAGCTTCTTAACAAACTATTTTTTTCATGCATAGTGAAAAACCAACTTCAGAACAGCCCCTGCTGAATTTTCAAAAAATTCCAATTAATGGACTCTGAAGAGTCTAAAATGTGTTGTGGAAATTCAAGCCCATTACCATTTATTCATAAGGACAAGTGGCTCAATCAAAACAGTATCCCTGATGGATTAAATGTGTTTAAACAAATAGTTAACTATAATACTAGGGGATTAGTATTTTTGGAGGGCTCTATTTTTGATAGAGCTTTAGCTGATATTCTTTTGGTAATCCCTGTTTTTCCCTGGCATATCTCTATTTGCTTTGAAAATAGTCCTTTAATATGTTGCATTTTAACATTGCACTTGCAGTACAGAAAATAAAATTCTGTTTGTAATGTTAAGTCTTTCAGGTAAGCTTGGGAAATGACAAAATAGTTGCTTGCCAATTGCATTAGTTCTCAGATAGAAAGTCTAAAGAAATTATTAATTTAATTGTGATTTGTTGATGTAAGACTCTAAGCTAGTTTTACATATTAAAACATCTTAGCTGTTATTTAAAAAATTGCCTAAAACTTAAGAGATCACCTGAGGACATTATCTAACAAGCCCACCCAAGGGTAATTTAATTATCTAGAGAATGTATTTTGTCATGCATTACTATTTACTTTTGATTAGGGCTCAGCTGCTGCGATGGTACCTAGTAACTTACAGACTTTTGTTCATTAGAGGTATATGTGGTTTCTGATTAGCAGAGAAGATAACCCCAGTGCTTATAGTTTTATTTTCCTGTAGGTCATTGATTATCTTGGTCTCAAATTCAGTAACTTGTTTTCGCATACCTTTGTTGATGGACCATATAAACCTCTGTCCCTTAAATTCTCCTCTGAACCAGCTTTACCATCCAAATGAATTGGATTCATATTAGTGGATTACATAAGTGTTTAACATCTGCTTTACATGTGCAGAAGTTTCATATTTTTACCTTTTTGAAAATTGCTTATTTTGTTTTTTTTTCTTCAAAAAAACAAAATTAACTATGTTGTTTTTGTATATAAATGATTTTTGGCCCTAAATTTTGCAATTTTCTAATTGTGATCATCAATCCTATGAATTAAATATTCTCTCTTTCACCCGTGAAGATGGTTTTTCAAACTGACTATCAGCAAGACATTTAATGTAATTAGAAAAATAACTATTATATTTATACTACATGTGTCAGGTATAGAGAATATTGAGATAAGTGAGGCATGCCACTGCCTTCTTGGTGGGAGAGACAGGTAAGCAATGCTACGTGCTGAGTGCAGAATCAGAGATTTGCACCAGGTGTACAGTCCAGGTCCATCTAACTCAGCCTGGCTTAAAGTTCTATCTTCACTGGAGGAAGGAACATGGAATCCTTCACCAGCTTTATCATGTCCTTCTAGAGACCAGTGTCACATGAATAGGGCAGCTGCAGGGTAAAGTACATGAACATGGACTCTGAAGTAGATGGACTTGGAATGGAATCCTAGCTCCTCTGTTTACCAGTGTGTAACCTTGCCATTAGGTTCAACTGTCTCAGCCTTAGGTTTCTGATCTCTCAAATGGGGATAACAGTACCTATATTATTTTTGAAGATTAAATGGGACTTGCAACAAAGGGTTGAGCCAGGAGGTTTGGGGTATTCAGACCCTGCACATTGCAAGGAAACTGGCCCTTCACAGGCTCTTGAGAGATGACCTCCAAGCCCTTTGAATAGTCTGCCTGTTAAAAGTAGTGTTTATTTGGCGCCTTAGACCACTCCAGGTAGTCTATGCTAATAATGTGATTGATGATGGAGGCATTGAGTCACACTATATTTTTGAGTTCTGGAGGGAATGGAGACTGAGTGACTAAGGCCAGTCATGCAGGCACTCCATGCCCACATTACTGACTACCAGTGAAAACCCTGCACACTGAGGCCTGGGTGACTCCCTGGTAGATAATACTCTACAAGTTGTCATGCACTGCTGCTGGGATAATTACGCATGGTCTGTACAATTTCTTTCTTTTTTAATTTATTTTGTTGATTATGCTATTATAGTTGTCCCATTTTTTTCTCCCCTTTACCACCTCTGCCCTGTAACCCCCATCCCATCAGCATTCTGATCCCCTCTTAGTTCATGTCCATGGGTCATACATATAAGTTCTTTGGCTTCTCCATTTCCCATACTAGTCTTAACTTCCCCCTGTCTATTTTGTACCTTCCATTTATGCTTCTTATTCCCTGAACCTTTTCCCCCATTCTTTCTCCTCTCCTCCCCACTGATAACCCTCCATTTGATCTCCATTTCTGTGGTTCTGTTCCTGTTCTAGTTTGCTTAGTTTGTTTTTGTTTTTAGGTTCAGTTGTTGGTAGTTGTGAATTTGTTGTCATTGTACTGTTCATATTTTTTATCTTCTTCTTTTCCTAAATAAGATCCTTTAACATTTTGTATAATAAGGCATTGGTGATGATGAACTCCTTTAACTTGATCTTATCTGGGAAGCACTTATCTGCCCTTCCATTCTAAATGATAGTTTTGCTGGATAGAGTAATCTCGGATATAGGTCCTTATCTTTCATGACTTTGAATACTTCTTTCCAATCCCTTCTTGCCTGCAAGGTTTCTTTTGAGAAATCACCTGATAGTCTGATGGAAACTCCTTTGTAGGTGACTGTCTCCTTTTCTCTTGCTGCTTTTAAGATTCTCTTTTTATCTTTAATCTTGGCTAATGTAATTATGATGTGCCTTGGTGTGTGCATCCTTGGGTCCAGCTTCTTTGGGACTCTCTGAGCTTCCTGCACTTCCTGGAAGTCTATTTCCTTTGCCAGATTGGGGAAGTTCTCCTTCATTATTTTTTCAGATAAGTTTTCAATTTCTTGCTCTTCCTCTTCTCCTTCTGGTACCTTTATGATGTAGATGTTGCAACATTTAAAGTTGTCCCAGAGGTCCTAGGCCTCTCGTCATTTTTTTTTTTTTTTTGAGTTCTTATTTCTTTATTCTGTTCTGGTTGAAAGTTTATTTCTTCCTTCTGGTCCAAATCATTGGTTTGAGTCCTGGTTTCCCTCCCTTCACTGTTGCTTCCCTGAATATTTTTCTTTATTTCACTTTGCAACTATACTCAACCATTTCTGTGAACATCCTGATGACTAGTGTTTTGAACTGTACATCTGATAGGTTGGCTATTTCTTCATCTATTTTTGGGGCTTTGATCTGTTCTTTTCTTTGGGCCATATTTTTTTTGGCCCAAATATTATCCACAAGCCTGTAAGGGGTGGAGTCTTAAATAGTCACCAGGGTGGGGCAACCCATGCCACTGCACTGTGGCACTGTATGTGGGAGAGGGATGAGAGAGGGAAGAACATTGCTTGCTGGGCTCTCAGCTGGCTTTCTGTCACTTCCCCTGCTACCCACAAACAAATTGGGCCCTTCTGGTGCTGATTCCTGGGTGGCTGGTTTGTGTATGTTCTAGGACTCTGTGGGTCTCTCCAGTGAACTGTCCTGTGAGGCTGGGAGTTTCTCCTGCCACCACAACCCCTGCAGATTTTTCCAGTCAGAGGTTATGAGGCTTTCTTTTCCTGTGCTGAAACCCTGGGTTGTGCGGTCTATCTTGCTCCCCAGTTGTTCCTCCTGGTTTATCCTAATGTGAATGTGGGATACCTGGTCTGCCAGCAGCTTCCAGCCACTGCCTCACCTGCCCTGTCCTCCAGCTGCCTCCTTGTCGTGCATCCTCTCCACTCTGGCTATCTGGTTCTACCCCTCCTACCAGTCTGGATGAATGTTTCTTCTTTAACTCCTTGGTTGTTGGACTTCCATACAGTTCTATTTTCTGGAAGTTCTGGTTGGTTTTCATTTTTAAATTTGTTGTTGTCCTTCTTTTGTTTGTGGGAGGAGGCAAAGTGTATCTACCTATGCCTCTATCTTGGCCAGAAGTCTCATTTTCTTACGGTCTGTATAATTTCAATGGGAGATGGCAATTGGAGACTCACTCCCATTCTCTCCTGGGCTCTGCCCTATGTGCCTTTTATCTTTGCTGGTTTTAATCTGCATTCTTTTGTTGAAATTAATGGTAACTGAGGAAAACAGCTTTTCTGAGTTCTGTGAATCCTTCTGGAGAATCATTGAACTTGAAGGTTGTTGTGGGGACCCCAAAACAAAGATAGAGTCTATAATATTAATAAGTAGCAAAGAGTAAATTTGGTTCCATCTTGGCCTGACTTTTGATCCTTGGTCTGTGCATCCCTTACAACCCCCGCTATGACCATTTGGACCCAATAACTGCTCTTACTTTCTCTGTTTGACCTAAGGATTGCTCTCAGGAGACTTTGTTCTGGAGAACAAAATATCCAGCCTCAGATGGTTAGCTGAAAACAGCTCTCCTGAGCATCCCTGCTTTTTTAGGACTAATAATCTGTGATCTATGCTGATATCGACTTCTTATGCATGTCTGTGTTTTATATCTCCCACTAGATTATAATTCATGGGAAGTAAATAGTGCCTCTTATTGACTTGCCATCCACAGTGCCCGAGATGACAGCATGGATTAATGGGAAGGGTCTGGGTTTTAGAGTCAGGAAAAAACAGGCTGGAATGCAGCTCGGCTATTTACCTACTACATCAGCTTAGACAAGTTGCTCAGATTCTGTGTTTCAGTTTACACATTTGCACAATAGAACTCATATAACCTCTTCCACAGGGTTCTTGAAAGTTTGCTGATATCCAGGCTGGCTCAGATCTAAGGTGTGGCAATGCCAGCATTTAGGGCTAGGTGGCCCCCTCAAGGATATTGTTTGTGTGCTTTTTCTAAACAAAGCCTCTCTAACTGGCATAGAATGTTAGGGGACACTTAGATGAAGTTTAGTTCCATCCTCTGATTTGCATGGCCTCCAGGAGTTTCTTGGGAAAAAAACACAAACTCTGCTCACAACCAGGGCTTGGAAATAAATAGACATAGCCGATGAACTGCAGAACAGGGCAAGCAATTAGAGCTGGGTTGCAGGTAGGGACAAATGATTACTATTGCTAAATAGATTGAAGTCATTTTACTTTATGCCAGACTCTGTTCTAAGCAATTAACATATATAGACTCTTTTAATCTTCCTAATCCCTATGAAGGAGGACAGTTTTCTTATTAGGAAACTGAGACACAGAGAATTGAAGTAACTTGTACAAGGTTACAAAGCCAATAAGTGGTGGAGGTGGGATTGAAAGCTGAGCAGTCTGGAGCCATGCTCTTAACCAATATACCATATGGCTTTCATTGAACTAACTCTCTGCCACAGTGCCGACAACCTGGGGCAGGAGAAGTGGTGGGGAAAACGGAGCTCTTTATTACTGGAAACATAATAAACTCCTAGGGAAAGCTTTCTTAGAGAGCTGGGTGGTAAAACTAAAGACACTATAGCATGAGAGGCCCTGTCCCTGTATCAGAAGAACCAGACACCTGGAAAGGAAGAGGCTTCTCCCTAATGGACAGAGAGAGAGGTAAATCCTGGAGAATAGCAGCAGAGGGACTAGCCACAGGGGACCAGCACCTCTGTGATCTGTGGTAGACCAGATGGTCCAAATACAGTGGTGGCCTCCTTATTCGAGCTCCATAGACAGTGGCAAGGATGCCAGCAGGTCAGAACTGCAGCCCAGACACCAGGACAGCTCATCCTCTTTCCTCCCTTTTAAGACTTCTGAATTGGAGCAGGGAAATGTGTGCATAAGCCATGAGTGTTGAGTTCAGTAAACATTTATAAACTAATCCCAACCAGTGACCAGCATCCAGAATCAAAACGTAACTGGCACCTCCAGAAGAACCACTTTTGCTCTCTTCCTGTCACCTCTCCCCAAGGTCACCACTATCTGGACTTCTAAAGCTTTAGGTTAGTTTTACCTGATTTCAATCTTTTTTTCTTACCTATATTCTAATTATTTTATTGAGTTTAAATTTTTGTAAACTGATGAAATATGTGTCAGAAAAGAGAGAGATACTGTTTTTAATGAAATTTAAGCTGAATGCTTTGGTAAAGAGTAGATAAAGGCAGTTGCTAAAAAATTGTGGTCAAAGTAAGTGTAGGTGAGACATGCATAAAAGACTGGGGAAAATGAATAAAAATTTCAAGGGATGCTACACTAAGATTGCTTTGCATGTATACTTAAATTTCAGCTTTTAAGAAGCAAAAAATAATGCATTATGGTTATAGTTGAAGCAAAACAAAAAACAAAACAACCTGCCTCCCCCAAAACCCCCAAAACAATACAACTTAGAACATCAATGAATGGATCCACATTGAATAAAATACATAAAATACTTAGTCCAACATCAAAATACTGGCATATGTATGTGTATTTTTAGGTTTTAATATAAAATAAAATATTAATGTGGGTATCATTTTGAATGATTAACCGCTTTAAAGGACTCTCCCTAGCTTTATTGAGATATAATTGATACATTGCATGAATTTAAGTTGTTTGATGTGATAATTTGGATTCAGGTATGTATATATTGAGAAATCTTTACCACATAAGGTTAATTAACACATTCTTCCCATCAGATAAGTACCATTTTGTTTTTGCTATTATACTCAGGACATAAAAAATTTACTCTCATAGCAACTTTCAAGTGTACAGTCCCATATCGTTAACTATAGTTCTGGTGATGTACATTAGATCCCCGGGAATGATTTTTCTTGTAACTGGAAGTTTGTTCACTTTGACCAACATCTCTCCATTTTCCCTGACTTTTAGGCCCTGGCAAACACTGCTCTACTCTGTGGTTCTATAAGTTTGGCTTTTTTAGATTCCACACATAAGTGAGATCTTACAGTATCTGTCTTTCTTCGTCTGACTTATTTCACTTAGCATAACACCATCCAGGCCCATCCATATTGTTGTAGGTGGCAGGATTTCCTTCTTTTTAAAAAGTTTTTTAAAAAAAGATTTTATTTATTTATTTTTAGAGAGAGGGGAAAGGAAGGAGAAAGAAAGGGAGAGAAAAATCAATGTGTGGTTGCCTCTCATGTGCCCCCTACTGGGGACCTGGCCAGCAACACAGGCATGTGCCCTAGACTGGGAATTGAACCAGCAACATTTTGGCTCACAGGCCTGACTCAATCCACTGAGCTATGCCAGCCAAGAGGATTCCTTATTTTTTTATGGCTGAATAATATTTCATTGTATACATGTACCACATTTTCTTTATCCATCTGTTAGTGGATGGACACTTAGGTAGTTTCCATGTCTTGGTTTTTGTGAATAGTGCTACAATGAACACAGAATGTGAAGATATCTCTTTGAATTAGTGATTTCATTTCCTTTGGATGTATATCTAGAAATGGGATCATTGGATCATATTGATTTTGATCTCTATATAAATGGAATTGTTCTTGTATTTTCTTCTGTGTCTTAATTTTGTGCATAAATTAATGTTGTAGATAGATGCTGTTCACCAACTGCCATTGTAGCTTAGTATTCCATTGAGGAAATGTACCACAATGTTTTCACCCATTCTGTTGCTGATGAGCATTAGGGCAGAGTTTCCAGTTTGGGATCCCTGCACCTTTGAGAACTCATAGAAAAACACAAGAAGAGAGAGGTTTGAGAACTTTTCACTGGTGAAGCTGGGGGCAAATTTTTATGAAAATTACCTCAGGACTCACAACAGGGGATTCTAAAAAATACTTTGAGAAAAATACCACTGGAGAGCATAAGCAAGGCCCTGGAGTACTACATGTGAGGAGCTGACTGCAAATTCACCTTCATTTGTAGTTGCCACCTGGAGAAGCCTGCTACATGTGGATTATAAGGAGCGGAAACAATATATGAAACACCTAACCTGTACCAAGTTGGCACCCAATAAATGGAAGCTGTGTATACTGTTATACACATGCTGGAGAGCCACTGTTAACTTTATGAATCAATCTTTATGAATCAATCTTTATGTGTAAAAAATGGGACATGCTAACAAGAAGAGAAAGGTGTGTAAAAAGTTATATGTAGTCCAGGTGCATACTGTTATCATCCTCACTGGGGGCCATGGAGGCCTGCCACAGAGTGGGAGGGCTCTGGGCACAGAATAGAGCCAAGAGGAACTATGTAGAAAGTTCCATCCAGTCCTTTCATTTTTGAGTTGAGCATGCAGAGGTGTAGAGGGTTCTGTGGCTTGTCTCTGGGAGCTGCTGAGTGACTGCTTCAGCTTAGAAAGGCGGAACCCAGAGTCCTGGTCAAAGAAGCAAACCTCACCCAAAGATAAGGGGATGTAGGGTTGAGAATTCACTGGTTCACAAAGCCAATTTTTTGAAGGTCAGGGTGGAGTGGCTCCAGGATCACTTGGAACCACGGTCTGGAATGTTTCAGGACTCTCCTTTTGTTTCTCTGTTGGAATTTTTCCCTCCCAAGAAGCTTTCTTCACACAGCTGGAAGTAGCACTGCAGGTGTGGCTCTCAGCATCTCAGCTTTAGCACCAGAGAGGGGCTATATCTTTTTCTCAGCCCCTAAAATCAGGGAAAGGCTGTGGTTGGTTTGGTTGGGCCTTCCAATTCTCCAATGGCTTGGGAAGGGATTGTGGGGTGTACTTTCATTGGCAGCCTCATTTAGAACTATGGTTTTTGTTATTGTTTTTTTTTTTTTTTGTGGTGGGGAACAATTTCCCCTCAAAAAGGGCATAGTATTTCCAGAAGAAAAAAGGGTGCAGATACTAGGTATTCACTGTTTTACCCAAGAGGCTTTGGGTTACAAGAAACAAATCCCAGCTTGAAATGATTTAAACACTAAAGGGAATTTGTTGACTTGCGCTACTTAAAAAGTTCAATGTACGGCTTTGTTTCAGGAGCATTTTGATCAGGTTCTTGCTCCTTTTCTCCGTGATTTCCTTTTGTTGTTTTTTCCTGCTGTATATGTTGGTTTCATTCTCAGGCTAGCTTCTAGAACAAGAAATAGTATTCACATCTTCAGTCAAGTCCTGAGATTCGTTCTGAGTGAGCTGGGTTAGGTCAGAAGCCCAGCCTTGACCTGAGTGAGTGCGTGTGTCTCTGTGGGTGGTCAGGTGATAGAATACACTAATTGGCCTTTCCTAGGTTGCTTGGTCAACCTCTGGAGCTATGGTAGCTTTCCCAGAAGGAAAAAACGTGGATGCTAGGTCCGGGGGAAATCAACAGGGACTCACTTTATCACTAAAAGATGAAGAGATAGTAAAGAAATCACCTTAAAACACACACTTAGTAAATGTTGTTTATAAATTTAAACTAAAACTTACCTGATCCTCAAGGCCATAACCACTAGATTAGAATTGCTTTGATACAAATCTGTTCCTGGTGCTTTTTCTGCACTGCACACCACCCCAAACATTGTAGCTTAAGGCAACAACAAATTATTCCTCAGCAATCTGAGCTGAGCTCCTCTGGTCGGTTGTTCTGCTCTGTGGGTGTCTTCTAGGGCTGGAACATCCAAGATGGCTTTTGCACTTGCATGTCTGGTGCCTCCACTGGTGTGGCTGGGAGATCTGGGTGCTGTTACATATTTATCTCTCCACCCGGGCTCACCAGGAGGATATGTGAACTTCTTCACATGGTGGCCCAGGCCTCTGAGAAAAAATATTCCTTCCTCAAGGATAAGCTTCTACTTGTCTAATCTTTGTCAATTTTCACTGGTCAAGGCAAGTCACATGGCAAAGCACAGGGTCAATGTGGGAGGAATCTACACAAGGTTGTAAATATCAGAAGGCTTGGGTTCTACAGTGTTACGCTTTTGTCTCCTTCCACCAGTGTAGACACTAGTCTGCCATAACGCAAAGAGCAGACACCTCGCTTTTAACTTCTCTAGTCCTTGAGGGAAATTACTATTTCTAATTAGTCAAATCGAGGATGCAGTGTTCCATTGGTGGTCCCATCAAGAGCCATCAGAGGATCCCCCAGGTGTGTGGCCACATGGCTGTCTTATGGCAGGATCTGCTGGCAGCTGTGCAGCTAATGGCATTTGTAGTTTCCCTTACATCCTGGCTTTCACAATGTAAATTGTCCCATATGTGCATTTGGGAATGTGAAATTTTATTTTTATTTGGTTTTATTTCTTAAACATAGGCTGAGCTTTTATGTTGTTTAACCTGAGTTTTTCTCCCTTAGGTTTTGTTCTGAGAAATTCATATGTCTAAAGCTATGGCAGGATGCCATACATTTCATCACCTTTTCAGATACCCAAAGCGATGTCTTTTTTTTTTTTTTTTAAACATTGACTGGTTGCCTTTTCTTCTTCTTCTTTTTTTTTTAGATTTTATTTATTTATTTTTAGAGAGGGAAGGGAGGGAGGGAGGGAGAGAGAGAGAGAGAGAGGGAGGGAGAGAAACATCAATGTGCGGTTGCTGGGGGACATGGCCTGCAACCTAGGCATGTGCCCTGACTGGGAATCGAACCTGCGATGCCTGGTTCGCAGCACGCGCTCAATCCACTGAGCTACACCAGCCAGGGCGCGATGTCTTTTTTGATTATCTCTGGTATACACACTGACTGGGGACTGAACCTGCAACCCAGGCATGTGTCCTGAGTGGATATTGAACCGGTGACCTTTTGCTTTGCATGATGACTACCAACCAACTGAGCTACATTGGTCAGGGCCACTGAAAGCATATGATTTACTTCTGGCATTCTGCTGGGTAAAAAAAGAGGACACTGTGGTCCCCTATAAGGCTGTTGTGTGCCATTCAACTAACCGGTGTTGAACCTCTCCTTTTCCAAGGACCTGGATGATATGTATGCTTTGAATCCATTGTGGGTAATCCATTTCTTCTTGGTAAATATAGCAACTTTAAAATTGTTATCTTTTTCTTGTAAAGCTATCTTTATCTATTGCTTTCCTTCTTCCGTTCTAACGTAAAATCAGCTCAAATATATTTAAGACTCTAAACTGCAGAGTTAGACTTGTCAAGCCCAATATTCTTAACCTCATGCACTTTTGGGGGAGGGATGTGAGAATATGTGTTTTTATTTTGTTTCCCTTCAAGGGACATGACACAACAGTTTTCTTAACTCAATTCTACTTCCACTTCTTTCCACATGTGGATGCTGTTGAAAGCTTAGTATTTTATTATCTCCTCTCATTTCAAATATCTCAATTTTGCTCTTTTATCTTCTAGCTTGGGGTTTCTGGAGGAACTTATTCTATTGATTGGTCTACCCCTTGTTAGCTCTTGTTTCTCTTGTTTCATGGCTCTTAAAGAAGAAACAATTCGAGAGCATGATATTCCTGGTGACTCTCAGTGGTAAATGTTTTGAAGTCAAATGATGGCTCCTTCCAGTGGATTTCCAGACTATTTCCAAATGGTGAGTTAAATTTCCATCCTATTCTAGAAAATAAAAATTGGATATCAAGTCCTCTCTTTGAGACAGTGAAGCTTGGAGAATGACATTAAAATACCCATAGCTTTTGGCATCTCTGGGTCTACAGAGTGTGTTTCCTGAGTGTTCATTAAGGACTGAGCCTACAACAACCTGCATATTGCTACCAAACTAAGCAAGTTTATTGGTTTCTGACTCAGTGCAGTTGAGAACCAGTTGAAAGGCAGAAGATCACATGATGATGTAAAATTGTTTAGGGTCCTTGCTATACTTGAACAAAGTAACAGAAGGATCTTCCAGCCTCATAGAAGTAGGATATGGACTTTTTCAGGGAAAAAAGAGATTTGAGGCATCAAATACATTCTTATTTGTTAAATGATACCCTTCAGCTAGATGAGACTCCTTCCTGGAGTAGAGCAATTTCCATGAATGATTTCTAACTTTGATACAATTTAACTTCCCGTTTGGACATTTAAGCCAAATCTTATATATCAGAGTGGATTAAGCTTTCATCCTGGTCTATGCTTGTTAGGGGTTATGGGAGGCTCTGACCATGCCTATATGTATGGGCAAATTTGCACTGATCCTTCAATAATTTGTATTTCTATTCTACAGTGTTGACTTATTGCTCTCCCTGCCTGTATAGACCTAGGCGGGGCCATCAGATCAACTAACCAAGTATTGGCCAATGGCATTGGGCAGAAGTGATGATGCTCTTTTCAGATCTGGCCCCCAAACCCTCCTGAGAGATCCTGTATGTGCTTTCTCTCCCCAGCAATGCCAGCAGATATCAACTCTCAGGGCCAGGGCATGGGAGCCATGTGGGACATGGTGGACTCGTGTGGGACATTGTAGAGCCTCTGTCAACTGGGTCCATAGTGGCTGTGTCAGCTGAGCTCTGACTCCCCTGTTCCCTACTGCTAGTGTCTACCCTTGGGCTCTATGTGAGAAAAATTAAATAAACCTATGTTTGCTCTGCCTTGAGAATTTATAGTGTGCTGTTTATGACAGAAAGCATTAGCTGAAATAATACACAAGGGGTTTCTTATCCCTTATGGGCTGCTGGCCATTACCTCCATTTGGGCACACCCCCATGAAGAAAAGTCAGGAGACAATGAGAAGGCACATTCACTGAGATCCCTCCTTGGTCTAAACTGTTCTCTCTTTTTCAAACTTGCTAAAGCTTATGAGTAGAAATGACTGATACCTGGGAGTATCTTTTCTGCCTTCCCCTGAACCAAGGCCTGGTTCTTTCCAACTTGAGCCTAAGACAAAATTGCTTTTTGATAGCTATTTGCTGTTCTATATATAAGTGACAAGATTTATCAAGCCTCTGTTATCTGTCTAGTTCTGTGCTGGGACTGAGATAGCAAGCAGAGAACATAGCTTTTCTTCCCAAATATATTATAAATTAAATGGAGAAGCAAGAGATCCACATGGAAATCGGCTAGAGAATAATGGGATGCCGTATGTAAACGGATTCTATAGGAATTCAGCAAAGGGAAAGATGTATGTGGACTGGGCTTGGTTGGAGAAGCTACTAGTAGATATAAGGATTCTGGCCTTGAGACAGTCTGAGCACCTGAGTATGGTGAGTAAGAATGGGTCCTGATGCAAAGTCTTATATGGCCTGCTTCATGAAGTAGAACTCATCCTCTTCTCTCTGGAGCAGGGGAATCAAGTTGGGCCAAGCAAAGCTGAAGGTTTGAGGTGACTGGTGAAGGCCAGAGGAGTGAAGAAAATGACTGATACTGACATTGTCTCACAGAGCTCCTTGCGGGGAGGAATATAGGATGGAAATGGAATAGCCTGTGGGCTGGTTTCTCTTGTTCTAGGCCTTGGAAGACACATAGCTTCTCTGAAGGGTCTTGTCTCTAGCACACACCCTGTTCAATCAGTAGTGTGCTGAAGTTGGCTTGTATCGGCTTGAGAGAGTTGATTGACCAATTTTCAGGAATTTTGTGAGCCAGTTGTTAAGCACATCTATTATTACTATACATGAAATTGTTTATGTCTTATATAGATTTACAATGAAACAAATTAAATTAGACTAATTAAAACAAAGATAATTAGTCCTCAAAACTTATTTCTCTGGTATTTGCTACTTGTATCTATTATGTATACTCCAGAGTTTACTTATAAATATTGTAGATGAATGGTGGGCTAATGGGGTGAATTGTGTTCTGCACCTCCTTTATATATTGAAGCTCTATTCCCCAGTCTCAGAATGTGGCCAAATAGGATTGTTGCAGAGGTAATTGGTTAAAATGAAGTCATTAGGGTGGATCCCTCAACCAATATGCCTGGAGTCTTAAAAAATAGTAGAAAGTTTGACATTAACTTGCACACAGGGAGAACACCGTCTCAACAGAAATACAGATCAGGGTAATGCTGCACTAGCCAAGGAACACCGAAGATGGCCAGCAAGCCACCAGAAGCAGGACAGAGGCCTGGACGGATTTTCCCTCCCAGCATCAGAAGGAACCAACCCTGTTGACACCTTGATCTGGGACTTCCAGCCTCCAGATGGTGAGAGAATGAGTTTCTGTTGTTTAACACCCTCCTCTCTCCCTTTTGTGGTATTTCTTGACAACAGGCCCAGGAAAGGAAAGCAGGTGGAAACACTATGTTGTGCAATGATGTGCTTCTCACATCCCCCTCCCCACTCCTCATTCTTTGACTTCCTGTTGAAAGCTTGAAATCAGCCACAGGGGGTGATTCGTAAACAAATGTCACAAATCAGGGCTTGATTCACCGTTTAGGTGATTGTCTAGACAAGGGGTTGGCAAACCGCAGCTTGGGGACCAACTCTACACCCCTGCCTGTTTTTGTAAGTATTATTGGAGCACAGCTGTGTTCATTTGTTAAGGGATTGTCCAAGGCTGCTTTCAGACCCCAAGGGCAGAGTTGAGTAGTTGTGACAGAGACTGGAGAGCTCACACAGTTGACAATATTTATTATTTTCCCCTTTAGAGTGAAAGTTTGCTGACTTTTGATCTAGACTTAAGAAACTAATGAAGGCGATGTTAAAAGTACAGATAAAACTTATGTGTTCATTACATTGTGATAACACCAAAAATTGAGAAAATATTCTTCCAGTACTTGAAAACTTATCTGATTCTGCAGATGTCTTTATCATGGACAAACGAGTGAAGTTCTGACAGATTTTTGTTGGTTTGCTTTTCTCTTACTTGTTTGTGCAAACAAAAATATCAGCCAACATTCGGGTCAGAGCCATACTTGTTCATGAATTGCAACCATAGATTGGCCACAGAAATGAGAGTTGGTCAAAAATCAATGGAGGTATTTAGGAGAATCAATGGCTATGTGGAATTATTTGTATGTGTTACATATAGGTGAAGTTTATGGTAAACTTATGTATGTATACACATGCCCGCATTTTCTCCCCTGGAGAGCCAGTTGTTGAACATTTACCAGCATACCACTTCTCTCATCCTCCGTGCAATGCCTACAACTGAGCAGAGGCCATCCAGTTTATGGGTCTGTTACAATATGACTTTGGCCTTGGCTTGGTTTCACCACTGTATAAATTTTGCTTGGCTGAGAAAACACCTTTGTGGGGAAGCTCATGGCACCAGGGAACCAAGTCTGGCTAAATTATGCTTTAGATGAGGGAACAAGTGTTCATGGGTGAAGTGGGTGTGGTAATGGAGGGTCTCCAATGTAAATCTACGTTTGGGCTTGCTCCCATGAGCAGCAGAAGTCCTTAGCAAGGGAATGACAGGGTGACAGCACTGATTTAAGAAGCCGGATTTGGTAACAGCAGGCAGGACATATAGGGCAGTAAGAACAGGTTGGGCTGTTGCAATCTGCTTTAGAAAACAGCCTCAGAACGGTGATGACTCTGTCCAAGGCTTATTTTCTGGCATTTGTAAGGGAGACTTGCAAAATGTTAAGAAATGGGATCCTTACTTGATTGCAGAGGTCTCAGTGGACCTCCAGAGCCTGTAAAAAAGAAAAATAGAAAAGCACTTCTGAAAAGCTTTGCCAAATGGCTGTCAGGTGGCTTTCTACCAACCCTCTGTTGCTTTCTGGATGTCTAGTAGAAATGAAGAAATCGTTTTTCAGTAACCTTTTCTCAACAAAAAAACATAAGCATGGAGAGCTTACTTTAAAACTTAGACTATGAATTTGCCCAAAGTTGGGAAGGCTGTTGGGCTCTATGGAGACTATGTCGGAGAGAGGGTGGGAGGAGCCTCTTATAGCACCTTGAGTCCACACCACCCCCAGCCTTTCCTGGCCCATGAGGGCTGACACTGGGACCATTTCCCTCAGAAGAGCAAAGGCTCAAGAGCTGCCTGTGACCTTTCAGAGCTCTCATTCCCCAGCAAGGCAGTGGCTGTGGCCAGCATCTCCTTAGACCACCACTTCCCTCCAGGATCTCCTCTCCAGGCCGCAATCTTTTGCCTCTTCCTTCTGGGTCCAGGTCTGATTTTTAGCAAGAAGGATTTAAGGACTCTGGTTTGATGCTCTGGCATGCAGCTCCCAGGCTTCGGTGTGCTGCCTGCCTGCTGAGTGGGGTCTAGTACTGGATCCTGGGCTTGTGCATTTCTCCCCTCACAGGGTGGGCCAGGCCTGTCCCTGGGAGACCTGCTCAGTGCTTCAAATTCCCAAGAACTGGAATGCGGACTTGTTCATGCCAATCTCTCTGTGGCCTTCAGAAATGGATCCCTGTCCATGGTTTGAACACTGGGCTGTTACCTGCTAACAGAGACTTAGATAACAGCCTAGTTGCCTGCCTTCCCACATCACCCAGTGGGACCTGTTGCTAGATTTTCATTTTCTTCCCTCTGAATCAGACTTCAGGTCTGCTGTAGAAAAGACAATAATTTTGAAATCCACCAGATTTAGACTCAAATACATGATTTTTTTCACAAGGTAGCTATGTGGTATTGGGCCAGTTATTTAACCTCTCTGAGCTACAGTTTCTTTAGCTGTAGAAAGTAGATAAAATATAGGGTTGTTTTGGGGATTGAAAGAGAGAACATAGTGGGAAAGTCTGTTATTTATTACTATACTCTCAGATCCCTTCACTCAAATGTTGTTTGAATGCAGGTTCTGACTCAGTCACTGGGGCTGAACTTGAGATTCTGCGTGTTTAACAAACTCCCAGGTGATGCTGAGGATGCCGGGCCCCAGACCACACTTTGAATAGCAGGACATGACATCGACATGAGCTCCCTTTTAACACTTGCAGCCTGTAAAGTCCTGCCTTATCTGGATGGGAGACAAGAAACCCTTGGTCTGCCAGTTCCTGCCCCTCTATCTAGCCTGTTGGAAGTATGCCCCATACCCCAGGGGGACTAACACATGGAAGAACTCTTATCTTCACAGAAGAAGAAAGGAAACATGGCCGTGTGTAGAGGTGAATTTAAAATGAGGACAAAGAACAGGACAGATGTAGTCACAGGTATTCTGCAGGAGCAGATGTGTGTGTGCCGTTGCATTTAAGACATTTAGGATGTTTAAAAAATTTTAATGGTTTTGGAAATTTATGATGAATGAACCCTAGAGAGCTGAGATGTGGAGAAAATTTGGAGAGAGGTCAAGGCCCTGTCCCTGAGCTGGTATGAAGTGTGGAAAATGGCAGGATGCAATGAGGATACGTGTGTGTACTTGTGATCTCACTAGTTTTGATTCCTGAAAATGTACCTTTTTTTCTCCTTTTGAATATTTTCTCCGCACTCAATGCTTTTGTGTTAAACCTTTGGATGCATGCCTCTCCCTAAAGCAAAAGTTCAAATCAGCCTCCTTCTCAAGGCCCAGTTCAAATGCTGTTTTCTTCATGCAGGCCTCACTTAACCTGCCGACTGAAGGGTGACGGGCTTCTCCAAGCCATCCAACCCAAGGTGTAAGGCATTCCTAGTGGCAGGAGCCACAGTGGGTGGCTTTTCCACCCATCAGCTCACTGCTGGACTCCAGTACTGCTGGGCTCTCCTTCTGGTTTGAGGGGTGGGGACCAATGGGGAATCCCTCAGTGTTTGTAAATGGTGTGATGGAGATGGAGACACAATTAGATCTACTGAAACAGAACCCCTATAGCTGCTGTCTCCTTCAAGGAGGCCTCATGAATGAAGTGCCTGTGTGGTTCTCTCTCAGTTCACTCCCTCACGCTGGGTGGATGAGTGGGTAGGGAATTACTGTTCTCCCTTCCCTCCACACCAGGTCACACCCCGCATTGGGGCAGTAACAGAGCTTTCAATTGATCCATTTTTTTTTTTTTAATTTAGTTTGTCCTCTCCTTCTCAGGAAGCTGGCAGTGGTCCAAAAGGAGCTGGCCTGAAGGAGTTTATCCTTAGTTCTCTGGGTAATCCTGTTCTGCGGTGAGAGGGTCTTTACAAAGGAACTAGTAGTTGGTGTCCAAATGGGCAGTCATTTGCACTTCCCACAAAGCTTCTCAGTCTCTTTTGCAAATACAGCAGATCCCCTGTCCTTTTGCAGGTGGTACCCAGTTTAGGCTTATCTGTGGGCAACTCCCTCTCCCACTCCACATCCTGAAGCATGTCCATCTTCTGAACTTCCCTACCACATGCATCTCTCTGCTTTCCTGTCTCGTCCTTTATGCACATGCATTATCTCCAAGGCTAGGATGGATTGTCCTTGGGGGAAGGGTTCATGCCTAATCCAACTTTAGATCAATTGCATTGATAGGAGTCCCAAAAACCTACTCATTGGTGGATGGAAATTGGTAGGCCTTTAAATCATATCAGTCAGATTGAGCCAGTCTCATTTGATCTGAAATTGATATTCTTTTCTCGTTCCAGCTCCTGGAGACTCTTGAATCTTCCTGTGAAGTTGTGATAGGCGGGTACACCATATAGATCCTAGGAAAAATATCACTAGGCCATTTTTAAAGTCAAAAGCCAGGTAGGTCAGTATCTGGAAATACAGGACTTTTCTCAAACACTAAGATTAGAAAAACAAGCTAGAATGCCAAACACTTGTTTTAAAAAAGCTCCTTCTGATCTTGACTTTGGAGCTCATGAGTGTTGGAAGAGTTGTCCTACCTGGGTCTGGGAGTGATTCTGTTTGTGCTTATCAATAGTGGGAGGAGCTGAGGGGGATGGAATTGTGGAGTTTAGAGCAATTAAAAAAATCAATGACTCTGGCAGAAAAAGAAAAGGGTGGGAAGGGAGGACAGTATGGATCATAAATGCAAGCATCTCTTTAATTCCCTGCCTCCTACTTCCTCCCAGCCCCCAGGCAGCTCCCACACAGGATCCTCACTGAGAGCAGGTTTAAATTTGCCTTCACGGGAAGCCCCCAGCTCTGGCATGACTGTAAATCATGAGGCTGGGTGCAGGGGCTGGAATTAATGAGATTACCCTATGTTGTGACTCTGCTGAGCACACTGACTGGGGACCATCCTCTGGATTCTCTGCCCTGGACATTAAAATTGCCCTCACTCTAGTCAGCTGAAAAGGTTTCATATCACATGGCTGTCGCTTTGTCTTAGTGACTCCCAGAGCTCCTAATTCAGGGCACTTGACTGACTTTCTGGAGGGAAGAGTAGCTTCCTTGCTGCTGCCTGCTCCTCCCCATCCCATCAAACTCTGGTTCCTGAGTGGAATCCAGGCAGCAGGTTTGCTTGTTGGCTCTGCTTTCATGTGATGTTCTGTTGCAGTGCTTCTGATAGTTCTGGTAGTGACAGGCAGCAGGGACACAGACTTTTCTGGTTCCACTTCCTTTCTGAGTTCTTCTGTCAGTGCCTCTGAGACCCTCATTTAAAACAAATCAACAAATCTCAAGCCATCTCTTCCTGGCCCAAGTGACTCTGGAGACAGCTGCCTTTCAGATTCACAGCATTGAAGTTGGGGTGGATGCATGTGTCAGTGTGCGTTGTTTAAGTTTTTGGTCTCTAAAATAGTTAGTTAATGTGCCCACCACGCACAGAAAAGAACCCCCCCCCCGCCCCCCTGCTGAATTTGTCTGCTATTCTTGGCCAAGTGGCCCATTTAATTAAGTTCAAATGCATCTCTGTCTTGTAAAGAATGGAGAAATAGAGACAATCTGTTCACAGTAACGGAAGAAACCAGGCACTTCCTGGGCCCCACTGTTATCCGGGCAGTCATGGTTTCCACTGGAGACACATTGATTTTTACTTGTTATGCTGGAGTTTTTCCATATTGCTGTTTCAGTTGGGGCAGATTAGGTCCCATGGTCATGTTACAATGAGATCCCCTCTTGGTGTTTCAGCCATCCACAGGACAATACAGACCAAGCACCTTCTATGTCTACATGCTCTGTACTGCTGAATGACAGGTTCCTTGTGCCTGAGAAGCTCACAGAGCAGTGAGGGAGAAAGTTATGTAAACTGTGGATTGCCATGTAATGTGATAAGTGCAGGGGTGTGTCTATTTGTACCATAAATGTTTCTGGGCCCCGCCAGCCTGTGGGTACACATGAGGTCAAATTCAGTGATAGAACTCGAATTTCACTGGTCTGGGCACCTCTCCCAGAATGCAGACCCTCAGCCAATTATTTCTGAGTCCCTGAGGTCTTGCTCATATTCTTTGGCTGGGGCCCCTCACTTGCCCCTAGATCTACTTCTGGACCTTTCCTTTTTACTGCTTCATATTCTGCCAAAGCCCTGCCTGCTGACTCTCCCCAGGCTCCTGACTATGGGTGCCACCTCCCTCCCCAACTTTTCTGAGCCACATCACCCTTGATTCTGGGCTCAAGAACAAAACACTGCTCTCTATTTTGGGACACATTTTGTCACCTGGGAATGAGGCAGCGAAGCAGTGTGGCTTGTGCTTCTGTGTCTCACACCATCTTTTGAGATAATAGCTACTTTGGCTCTTGCCTGCAGCATCTGTCTCCCCAGGAACTTGGGCTTAAATCCATGGGGCCAGGTCCAAAGACCAATATCTCTGACAAACACGATACTCACCTCCCTGCCAATGTGGCCCCATTGCATCCACTGCACAAGTCTCTTTCTCGGACTCCCTTTCCCACCATGTATTCATTACCCCCTTAAACAGATGGTCGTCAGTTCTCCGACATGCCCAGGCTGAATTCCTCTTAAGTATGTCCATTCCTTCCTGCTCTCACCATTCCATTTGGAGCCTTCATTACTTCCCTTGGACTGCTGTCATAGTTTCTCAGTTGGCTTCACTGCCTCTGGTCTTTGCTCCCATCCATCCTGTACCCAGAGTTGCTTCAGTAAATGACTGTCCTTGGCTGGGGCCCAGTCAGAATCTGCCTTCTACAGAATCCCTCTTATCAGTTAAAATCTCAGGACATCATTGAAATCACATTGCTAGTTCTTGGCCTATTAAATATTTTTACATATACTCACTTTCAAGCAGAATTTGAAATAGTTTCCATTAACCCTTCAAATTATTTCCAACCCATTTGTATCAAGGGGAAATGGCCATTTAGAATCAACGTCCTTATCTGTTTCACCTGGATCTTTATCAAATTTGAAAGGATTAGAACTCTTTTGGAGAAATTGATTCTTAACAAATTTTGAAAACAAAGATTGGATTTAGGCCAACCATAACTTTATTCACCATGGGCTTTAAGGCCTATATCTGAAATGGATTTCTGGAGAATGCTATTCCATCCTGGTGTATCATGTTTATATATCGATGGAAACCAGCGGACACACAGAACACTGAGGTGCAAGAAAGCAGGGTATTAATTAGGCAGCATTGAATAAACTGTGATACAAGAAATCAGGAAACTGAGACTTGTTAAAGAGTTGGGTTTTAGCACTGACCTGTGTAAAAATACTATGACAATAAGAACACTTAAAAAATGTTTTTGCTGACACCAGAGAGAGTCATAAGCACTTCTATTATGACATATTAACACTGAGGAAAATTGTATCATAATGGATGCAATTTAGTTTCTTTCTGATTATTTTCATTTTGAAGGGAAGAATCAACTTGAAACTCTTAGTACATGTTCCACCAAATATGGGGATTCTGGTGGAAGATATTAGAGGCCTAGGTCTAAAGGAAACTTTACTTTAAGAGCTGGAAAATGTTTCTCCTGAGTCAGTCACCCTCAACCCAAGAGGACACCGATGTAGAGGAGGAAAAAGTTTCCCTGGATCCTATTAAGTCCCTGGCTGGGTCTGAAAATTAAACTGATGAAGAGAAATTAAGGGGAGAAAAGCATACATATTTATTTAATGTAAGTTAGGTGTGACACAGGGGCCCTCGTAAGGAAATAAGACCTGAAGACACAGTGAGATCTGTGCATTGCTCCACAAGGGTGATGGGCAGTGCACGGTAGTGGAGGTGTGGCAGGTGAAAGGAGTGTGGGGCGAGTGTAGAAACCTGGGGAGACTTCACAAGGCCTATATGCACTCTTCTCGTGAGTCTCTCTGTCTTGGGGCTAGGGTTGCTCCTTTCCTCCAGGTGTGGGGAGGGTGCCTCTTACATGAGGGTGTTATGACCTGTCTTAGGGGAGAAAGATAGTGAGAAGATCACTGTGACCTAGCTTCTTCCATAGTCTCAAAATCTTCCAACTTTAAAGATTCAATATGCCAAGGTGCCATATTTTGGGGTGGCATGTTTTGAACGGCCTCACTGAGGCTATTTCAAGAGAGGGGAGCCAGAGGCTGAGTAAAAGAGGCCACCACTGCCATCTCCTCAAAGACCATGTCATCATTTGATTCTTACAGTACTTAGCTGGAAGATAAATTTTGACCACAGAGATTTTAACTGGATTAAACAAGACATCCCTACAAGGGAAAATGAAATTGTCCTTATATCTGATGGATGAGCAGACTTGGACAGTGGATCAAGCACATTCTCAGTAGGAACAAGAGAGGTGGGGGTAGAAATGAGAATAATAGTTTCCTGAGACAGTGAGGTCAGGGCCTTTCTATTGAAGAGGGTGTGTGGTGGATGTGTTGGAATATAGGATCCCAGGCAGAAGATGTTTCTAGACAGAGTACGCTTTATTACAGAGGATGATGAAGCCAGAAAAAGCAACTTAGATTAGCCCTGCAGGAAGCTGGAAGTCATGGAAATGATAATGAAATGGATTTGGGGGGAAAATTCTGGGTATGGGTATATTATAATTTGAGACAAAAGGGTGACTGTGGTCTCACTGGGAAGAACTCTATGCAAAGGATAATTTCTAGAGAAGAAGTGTCGAAACTTGGAGACTGATTGTTACGGGAAGAGAAAGAAAATGATAGAGATGCCACCAGAGTCTGGGCCCATGGAGACCAGGGCGCCACAGCTGTGATGAGGAGATGGTCTGGAGGCAAGCTTACATGTTTGCTTTGGTTATTTATGAAAATGATGAGAAATCCAAGTGGAACTCCACATGGGCTGCTGCCTGAACCCCCAGAGGCAGAGATCTGCTCATAGGTGATGACTGAATTTCTTAAAGAAAGTGTAAAGAAAGAAGAAGTCTGAGACAGGGTTTGGGACTGGACATTGAAGAGAAAACTCTGAAGGAGATACAATGTTTCCAGAGAATGGCTTCTTTATCCTGCAGGATGCCTTGCTGTGCATTGCTCAGGGCATGGAACCCATCCTGGCCAGGACAAAAATGGTTCCAGCTTGCTACTGAGAGGAGCAATGCAGGTCTGGATGCCAGAGAGATCAAGGTGATTTGCTACATTATTTCACCTACCCACTTTGGTGTCTAGTTTAGGGTGCAGTTTTAAGCATAGTGCCCTCTTTCAAGCTTAATGGTCATTATCAATTGCTTAAGACGATGCTGAAAAAAATGACCCTGTAATTAGGGTTGTCAGATTTTGCAAGTAATAATATAGGACACCCAGTCAAATTTGAATTTCAGATAGATAATGGGAAAAATTTTAGTATAGTATGTCCCAGATACTGTATGGTATATACTTAGATGAAAATTGTTGTTTATCTGTAATTCAAATTCAACTAGGTGTCCTCTATTTTATCTAGCAGTTCTCTTCTCTAAGGAATCTTCTGTCTTCACCACTACAGGCCATGATCATTCCTTTCTTAGCTGAGAGGCCCCTTTCCCAAGACATAATTTATTCTCTTTTTTCCTTCCCTTCCATTGGAATTCAGAATCAGCAAACAATTATTGCACATTCACCCTTTTCCTGACAGGGTACAAGGCATTTTCACACATATAATATCAGTGGTTTGCAACTTGTTCAGGGTATATTGCACTTGAAAATCACATGTTTTTGGCAGAATATACTGAACTTGAAATAATTTCACCAGCCATCTAGAAAATACAGTGGTATTTGCAGGTGTGAAATGAAACATCACAAGAAAAAAACACACATCCAAAGTAGAACCATTATGTTTTCAAGTCTTTGCACTGGTAATTGTGAGGAACAATTTATTGAGATATTTATTTTTGTTCTCCTCGTTATACTTTCACTTCCTTCATCCTGAGAAACCAGACCTTGTGTAATGAGTCCAAAGGACTATTTGTTGATATCCAGAAGAGAGTCCTACCTACTGATTTGTTTTGAAGACCCTTTGAGTAGGATTAAACTGGGTGTTCAGAAGAGGAAGAGGAAGGGAATGAGGGGAATGTATACGATGGAGGATACATGGCTTGGTGGTTGGGGAGTGAGAGAGTCCATAAAACCAAAGGAAGGGGCTGGCTTTTGGGTTTGTAAGCAAGGAAGATCCCAGGCGCCTCCCATGACAAGTGCCTCCTAAGGATTTTGGCCAGTTGCCTGTAGAGCAGCACTGAGGGTTTGATAAGTGGGTCTGTGGACACTCAAAGGGGGTGTGACTGAGTCCTTTCAGAGCTGAACGACTAGACCTTGCCAGGTAACCAGTAACAAAGACTCTTTCCTTGACAAAACATTAGGCTTCTCTAAGCCAACTAGACTTTGACCTTTAGGCTTTAGCGTTGGCCTTTGTTGGGCATGGATGAGCCAGTTTCAGCAAGAATCCTGTTAAGTCAGTTTAGAGAGTACTGCTGCCTTCCATATCTAATCATCCTTGATATCTGATCAAATTCCTCATTCCTACCCTTGGTATCTGGTCATCCTGGCCTGTCTTCAGCAAGAATCCTGTCAGGTTGGTTTAGCCAGACTCCTCCCTTACCTTTCATTTCTCCTCTTAGTAATTTTCCATCTACCGACACCTTACCCTGTCCCTTGGCTATAAATCCTTGTATTCAGAACTGAGCTCAGTCTTTCTCCCTTATTGCAAAACTTCAATGCAGAAATCTCTTGAATCAAATCCTCCTTGTTGTCTCTAATGAATGTCAGAATAATTTTTCTTTAACACCATTACTCAACAGCAGCAGAAAAGGAGAGCATTGGCTATGATGGTGGCCTCCACAGCTCAGCCTCCTGGTAACTTTCTTCCCTTCCACCCCGTCTTTGGGTCCTGGTACCCTCAGCACTCGTGATGGGAGAGGTGGGAGAGAAGACCCAGTGATGACTGAGACTGCATTTTCCACCAGTCAGGCTCGTAGGGACTGGAAGTAGAGTAAATTTGATTCAGAAAAATGAAAAATTGTGTTACTCCTGGTTCTGAGTATTGCAGATTAACATTTCTTAACAAGTTTTCATTTTGTTCAATTTTTTTTTAGCAAAGAACTCACAAAGACCTACAAGTTTAAGGAAAATCTGGAGAAAACTGTTAAGTTGAGAAAAATCTACCCACTAACTTAATCCTGCCCTTCTCCTCCCCTCATCCTCACCCCGACCCATGACCCAGGTAATGGAAATATCACCACTAATTTTTTTTTTTTTTGGCCATTGAACACCTCAGTCAATTCAGTGTCATAGGAATGCAGTTAGAGAAACTGTTATCTCACCATGTATGGCTGTACACCACACACTGACATTTAAAAACCCAATGTCCAGCATAACACAATGACATTATTTATGGATCAACAAAGATCTCAGACAAATGTGATGCATAGAGACAAATAAAAAGAAAAAAGGGGCAAACCATAGAAATCTGAGGCTGAATTGAGAAGGAACCCCCGCAGCAAAATCTGAGACACATTGAGCCTTTGTAGAGTTCCTGTGATTAGCAGGAAGTTGAGATGACTCACTGTGTCCTGTCACCCTTGCCCCATACTCCCATTTATCCTGTCCAAGGGTTTTGAAGTCCTGATTTGTACAGAAAAATTACACAACTTGTCAAAGAATGACTGTGCTCTGTTTTTCATATCCGTATTTTTTAAAAAGCACAAGATGGTTGTACTTCTCCATATGTGGAGCTGGCTGGGTCTCCCCAGGGTGACTTTGGCCTGGAGGCTGGTGTCACGTGGTAGGAGGGCACCCAGCAAAAGCTTTCAAGGGCTTTTCTGTCTCCCTGGGGAGACCTGGATGAGGGAGGGGACCTTGGCCTCTAACTCTTACCTTGCATGTTATTGAAAAGAACTGTCCTTAGCTAAATATTCAAGAGCAGTTTTAACTTTGTTTCGCTTTTCTTTCTATCAGTCTTGTTAGGTCTTGAGTCCATGGGGGTGGGGGAGAGAAAGAGAGAGAGAGAGAAGGAGAGAAAGAAAGAGAGAATCTCCCAACATGATAGGGATAAAATAGATCAGCAAGAGAAATTCCTTTTTGTTTTCTTTTTTGCTCTTTTCCTAATTGCCATTTATTGGAATTATTCCATTCTTAGATGGGCCTCCATTTTACTCTCACTACAAACTATTATGATTTAAAAATTAGAGTGAGCTATCCTGGCTCATCCATTTCCTTTTAATAGGATGGCCTATGTTAATCAATAGAGGAAATGTGGGAATGTGAACAAATGTGTGGTCTGATTTGAGAGTATTGAATTAAGTGATATGTGTTCAAGGTAGGAAGATGAGATCACTTAGAAATGAGCTTTTTTTTCTTTATTTTAAAGACTCTGGTCATTATCACTTGCATTTAGAAAACCAATTTGAAAAAAATCAATGTGAAGTGGATCTTTTTCCCCTTAAATCTTTATCACCCTTTAGGTGGCAGGATGCTATAGAGATTAAAGTTGGAATTGGCTTTTAAAAGGCAAAGAAAAGGAAAGTATAATCTGTTGTCTAAATTTATGGTAACACACACACATACAATCATTATTCACCTGGCCTGCCACATAGGTTTATACAGTTTCTCTTCTCTGTCCACCCTGACATTTATCTATTGGTTAGAAACTTTAAGTGATTACAAGTTCTGGTGAAATACCACAGGTGAGTAAAGAAAGAATTTTGTTTGAGTTTAAGGGGCTTTCCTGGGAGATGATATATTTTGTGCCCTAATACTTTACTACTTAGCCTATACATCTGGTTTCCTTTGAAAACAAGTCCCAAGTCTGGAACTTTCCATGCTAAGACTTTGCCTCAGTTTCAAGAAAGCCTAGAACATGTAGCTGAGTAAAAATAATACTTAGTATGAATGATTACTGCTGTTCTTTCCTCACTAGGAAGGTTGGGGACGTCAAGGATAAAATGACCTTTTTGTATAGTGGTGGTATTTCTCTGTGTCAGCCTTTAATCAGAATGCTGTGGCCAAAGAAGGGGGAGAAAAGACTTTGTAGAAAACATTAACAGCGTCATAATTGGCATCTAGTCATCTCTGGAGTCTTTACGTAACTTCCCACAGTCATGTCAGAGGGCATGGGAATATACATCCACCCAACTTTTCTCTTTGTATTGTGCAAGGAAGTAAATCAGCTTTAACAATTTCCAAAGAGTTAGAATTAATATCCCTGAATATGGTCCTTGAGTACACTGTCTCCATCCTTGAGCACACCGGCTCAAAGAAAGTGCCTTAAGAACTCTCAAATAGCTGGGAAGATGAAGAGGCATCACTATGAGCCTCAGAGATGAAGGCTCAAAGGTGGGCCTGTGCTTACTTCCTTCAAGCATCCGTTTATCCCCAAGTGTTCCAGGCCTTGCTCTGCACAGAAGTCCAACACCTTCTCTTTTCCTTTGGTTTCCTAATTAAACTGTAGTAAGTAGCAGCAGCCAAATGAAAGAAAGGCCTAGGGATTTCAAAGCAAAGATAGAAGGCTGGTGGTGAAAAGGAAGAGTTTCTCCCTTCATTTGGTTTCCTAGGTGGCTTTAACTGTGAGAGTCCCCGGAGTTTTACATCAGCACTTGGTTCAATCCTAAAAGAAGTTGCATCAGGCATGGCAACTTTTGCCTGCTTTGTTTATATTCTCTCTGGTGAATGAAGTATTAATAAATGGCTCCCTGAGGAAGTTTGTGCAACCCATACTAGAAATCAAATTGAAATATACAATTCTGGGAATGGCATAGATGTGATATCATATTTACTGGTAGATATCTATTCTCCACTATTTCAGAAAAAATTGTATAGCTGATGTAATTTTCTATTTTCCTTCATCCATGAACTCTTTACTTTGAAACAGCAAATAAAACCATAGGTAGATACTTTAGCGAGCGGATTAAAATCTTTCCCAGGAGACACAAAGAAATTAAGATGATAGTTGTTTGCCACTGAGTAGGGAAAATTATTATTCTGGTCACTTCATCTGTTCTCAGTCAGGTGTCTCTCACCCACCACTGGCCTGTCAACTTTGAGCTGGGAATCAAGAGATGGTGGCCTTATATGGGCACTTCCATTGTAGAACAGGCACAGGAAAGAATTTGTCTAGTCTAGTTTGGGATGGTAGCATTCGTCTAGTTTACTTGTCCTTGATTAAATGTGTAGGAGAGACAAAAGTGAAACTTGAAAGTTAAGAAACACCTAAGTGTAACAGATTTTCTGTTTGCCTTCGTATTTTTCTCTTGAACACATGCAATCTCTATAAAATTTCACTTAAAGAAAATATCCTCTATATACAGTAGAGAATAGCTTGCAGAAGAGAGAAAAAATCCCAAGATCTGCTGTGTTTTATTGATTTCCCCCAGTCTTGTTTCAAAATTGTTGTTATATGTATGTGTGACTAACCACGCTACTGGCGGCTATGTTACTTATTCCAAGTCTCTTTTTATTGCAGTTTCATCAATGACTTTGGCATATCCAAAGATTAATGACGATGGGTCCAAGTCCTTACTACTCAGCAAAGAGTCTCCAAGCAAATAGTAATGGACTGGAGAGCTTTCTTCATGGCTGCAGACTGTTCTTTTCATGTAAGAGATGTCAAAGGAACCAATTGTGTGCTAGGTACTGTAGACCACTAGTGCTCTCCAAGGGTGCTGGACTTTCTGGCCATGTTGCTTACCAATAAACCTTGGGGAACTAGAGATGACAAGAGGAAAGGAAGGGTGGGAAGCTAATAGCATGGCCAGTGCTTTGGATCTGGCTAACCCCCAAACTATTACTGGGCCTTGGTAGTGGTATAAAGGAGTGATGGGCAATCCCACGCCACATCCACTAAACAGGAGGCTCTGTTGGGTGGTGCTTTGAGGATGACTCTCATCCCAGAGCATACCAGGGTATTCTAGTCTTGTCCTGTTTTCTAGCTCTCCAAAAAGATGGGTGCAATCCATGACTACAAAGGCTATGTGAATATCAGGCAAGTTTAAGACTTGATGGTGCTTCCCCCACCTACTTTGTGACTCAGCCTTCCTTTGTTCAAACACTTATTTCATTTTACTTTCATAGTTTATCCAATCCCTCTCACAAAAATTGTTTTGGGTTAAAATAGAGTAGTATTTTGAAATTTTCCTGCCTTGTCTATTTAATCATTAGCACCTCAAAGATAGCTTTTTTCCCCCCTTCAAAGAGTATGGGGTGAAAAAGCAATAACTGGCCAGGATGAAATGTCACTGAAACACTAAGATACCAAATAGTTTTTTTTTTTTTTCTTGATAACATCTCTGGGAAGAATTTCCCCACAGAGTTATAGTAACATAAATCAACAGAGTATATAAATGTCCTTAACAGTTTCTGTCATTGGATAGGCTTGGTGATTATTCTGATTTTTTTCCTGCAGAACATTTGATTCACTGACCAATCTTATTCCTGGTGTCCTGGGTGCTAAAAAAACAGCCAAGTGTTAGTACCAGTTGGGGTGATAGCCCAGCTCCTTGCAGAAACAGTTAAGGGGACAACATTGAACAAACATGAACAAGGCCCAAGGTGGGTTCCCAGGAAGGAGCCAGTTGACCGATGGCAAAATGGACTCAGGGCCCCATTTTCCACAGAGTTCTCCAAATAGCCAGAGGATCTGTGTCTAGGGCATCACACACACATGCGTACATGTCATTTGTTTCATCTTCACCCTTGTTTGCTCCCCTGACAGGGAATCAAACTGGTGACCTTTCACTTTGTGAAATGACACCTAAGCAATTGAGCTACATCTCAGAGCCCCCGTAGTAACTTTTTGACTATGCTTTTTTTCCCCTTTGCATTTGCAGGAAGAAGTTCCATTTTGAGAAAACCAGGAAAGGCACCATCACATTGGACTTCAATTAGCTTCTTGCTTTTTCTTTATTTCTACTATTTTTGCCTACAAGCCACATATCTCTGGTCTTAATTCACCTTCTTGAAAATTCTTGTTCACTTTTTCTGTGGTCTGCTTTTATCTATGTAGAGTTTCCTCAACTGACAAGGTAGACTCAAGTGAGAAGTTGCATTTTCTCCCTTCTCTTCTTAGGCTTATGGAAGTCTGGACTAATTAGACTACAGAGGAAGTGATGGGTAGAAGTCTCCCACATCCTTATTTCTGGAGGCAGAAGATGCAGGTCTGTTATGCTTTTAGGAGTGATATTTATACATATGTAACAAAGAACATATTTTGCTTTTTTTCAGTACATGAACAGGTGGTTTTGTTGTGTGAGCATTTCCTCAAATCTTTCATTGTTGATTCCACATGAAAATGTCATTATTGTAGACAGAGTGACTCCTAAAGATGGAATGGCAGGAGATAACTGGTATGTTCTGGGATGAGAGTTTTTCATGTGCCTGAAGCTTGGGAAAGGAAGGAGACAGAAGGCTCACAAATGGTTTTGATGAGAAGAGTTTAAAGCCATGCAAAGCAGTTTGGGCTCTTTCTTGAAGGCTAAAAGGGAGCCCCTGGGAGATTTTTAAGTAGGGACCAGATTCACAGTTAAGAAAGATGGTTAAGGCAGCCGTGTGTGAAGAATGGCTATGAGGGGCACAGGTGGTAGGTGGACAAAGAGTCTAATTTGGAGATTGTTGAAGTCATTCACAGGAGAAATGGTAAGGGTCTGAACCAAGTATGTAGTAAATATATGTGGAATGGTTGGCACTGGTTTCTACCTTACCTTAATAATATCCATTCTACCGTTTCTTTTTATGATTCATGAGATATAAGCCAAATGAAGTGCCTTTTCCCCCTTTATCTTTCTTTTTGCCTGGAGCCTGGAAATAGACATCTTGTATCCATGATGTGCTCATAAGGATGGGCACTCCTTGTGGAAAGCATGACCATTTAGCTCTCCTTGTGGAAAGCATGACCGAGAAAAAAGACAGGAGTCAAGGCGCCTGATGACATGGTGGACCCAATATACCAGCTTTGGGTGGTCTATCTCAACCTCATGCTGTATGAGGGGAAAAAATTTCCTGATTTAAGCTGCTGTGATTTTCATCCATTTCCATCCAGCTGACTCAAACAATTCCTAACCAAGACAAATGTTGACAAACTGGGTATAGGGGATGAGCAGAAGGATTTGAGAAAGGACTGATGTATTGCTTGATGGGTAGAAGATGAGCTAGTTGCAAAGATAAAGAATGGAAGGAATATTTAGGAACCAATGCACATTTCATTTGGTGTGTGTTGAGTTTGAGGAATCTCAATGATGGCCAATCTTTGTCCAGGAAATAAAGGGATATGGGACTTGGCTAGACAAATACACCTGGAAACCATCACCTTTCAGGTAACAGTTGAAGTCATGAAAGTGTTTTAGGTCACTCAGGGACCAAGGACAGAGCCCAAAGAGCCTGGCATGTACAATTGATGTGTGCATGAGCAAGCCAGGGAAGGAGCTTCTAGAAAGTTAGGGAGAGGACTGGGAGAGAGTGGTATAAAAATCAAGAACATTCAGAGGACAGAATGGTTCCTAATGCCCTGTTAAAAAGTCCTTAGCAAACACAAGAGAAGACTCAGAAGAAAAAATGGTCAGAAGATTCCTTCCTTTTACAAAAAGGCCACTCTCAGAATGATCTTTCCATAGAAGGTAGCTACAGGTAAAATGTGTATCATAACAACACTGTACTTGTGATCCCTTTGGAGTCTTGCAATACTGTTGTTTCATATTTTAGAAAACCATTTCCCCCTCCACCAATTGATCAATCTCTCAAAATGTGTCAAACGATATATTTTATTTATGATCAATGTGACCATAATTTATTAAATATTCATTTTAAGTTATTTAATTATAAAGAGTTTTGGGGATCCTCTTTAGCACATGGAGGTATAATACAACTGAGATTGGATTTTGTACTCTGTTAATTGAAGACATTTAAAGTTTTTAAAAAAGGATAAAAAAAAAAAGACAAGGCAGAGGACCAGAATGCTTTGGCTTGCCCACGTGCTTGTGGCTCTCACAGACTCTTTGGTTTTTGCTGGATGCTGAGCTGAGCTATTATGGACTAGATCTGTCTTTTGTCTCTGAAGTCAATTAGTGTGGATGTTTAGGGTTGTTTTCTTAAACTTTTAATTTTATTTTCTTAAACTAAGAAATGAGAGAACGTCTTCTGGGGAATGTCCTCAGATTGCATCAGCCAGGAGCTCTGAGAAGCAGCTCTCTCCCTGGTCTATGTGTCTCAAGTATGCTCTGGGAACCTGTTCTAGCTCTGGGCAGCTTCCTGCTCAGATGATTAAAATAATTGTTTTCACACTTAAAGGGCAGTTGAGTGGGAAGCTGTGAGGTAAACTCATGGCTTTTAGCTCTCCAATAGTCAGTGTCCTCCCTGGGGAACAAATAATAGTCCTCATCTGTAATATTTTAATTGGGAGGAAATCTTACTTGATATCTCTGATACCACTTTGATAAGGAGTGCCTTGTCATGTCAGAGTCAGGGCTGTTCCTTGGTCCATTAGTCAGTTCCAGGACAATCAGCAGCAATAAGAGTGTTACAGATCAGGATGAACACTTACTGGGAACTCTCTGGGGGTAGAGTCTCTCTTCCAGATGCCACACAATGACACATGAAAGATATGATACCTAGTCTCAAGTTGCTTAAACTCCCAGGGAAGACGTTACAGTTTGAACTCATCACTTTTAGCATATACATGTATAACATAACCCATCACACACATAGAGATGCCATGAAACTTGAGTTCCTTCAGCCAGCTCACCTATCCAGAAAAAAAGCTGAGGTGTCTGAGCAGGCACATGCATGTAAAAATAAAAAGTATGATTCTACGGTGCATGTACTTGCATTGTTCCAAATTGACATCCTTTTATTTTAGATATGTTCTAGATAGCTTTTCCAGAACATGCCAGATTAGAATTGAAATGGGCTGTCAATGGCTATGGACCACCTATGAGAAGAAGTGCTTTCCAAGAACGTGACATTAAGGCAGTGGTTCTCAAACTTGTCTGACACACGTTAGTATCACCTGGGCACATCTTTTAATAATTTCTAGACCCAGGCCACACCTGAGTGGATTAAATCACAATCTCCAGAGGTGGGATGCAGGCATTGGTAGTTTTGGGAGCTACTTGGGTGATTCCAGTGTACCAACAAGAATGGGAGTCACTGAATTGAAGATTAAGGAAGAACATGGATGCTTAACTGCATGGTATTCTGGGGCCATTTTGTATGGAGGCAATCATTTGCCTCCTCCTCTACTTGTCTCCTCCATCATCCCCCCACAGCCCTTGCCTCCTCCATCATCCCCCCTTGCCTCCTTTACATTTCTATATGTAGCCTGTATCTTCCTTGTGGTGCATGAAGGTGACAATATCCTGAACAGGTAGCAGGAATATGCTTTCCTTTCCTGGGCATTGGGGGTCCTAGGAGTCATCACTGTATTACAAATATAACACACATGAAAGGTCCCTTTTCTGTCTTGAAGGGTTTATACCAAAGGATTCCCTGGAAAAGGAAATGATAGAAACCTGTGGGTCTTTGAGATGGGGCATGTTATATAGTCTTCTTCTGCACTTGGATGATAGTCTTTAGTGAGGCGTTTCTTTCTGCCAGTGACTGGGAGGGAAGCAGACAGGACCACTAGTAGACACTCTCCGAGTGTCTCACATAGACACCCCTCACTCCCACTGCTATTGACATCGCTTTTCACTTTCCACAACTCCATTCTTTCATTTCTCCCTGTCCCAGTATCTAGAGCCTCCAGCTGTCATACCCCATGCCCTGGGATTTGGGAACCCCCTCTAATAGCAATAAGGAGGAATTTGTCTTTTAATTCATTCCTAAGTCCTACAAATTTTATAGCCTCAAACATTTGCTTAGTGTCCACCACTTTTATGCTCTGTCAAGCTTCTTCTGACACAACAGAGTTGGCGGTGAACTCTGCTCCCATACATAGGGGGTGAAGGGGGCAGAGGAATGGGGGAAACAGTGAGGACCCAGGATTTGTCTCTTGGTTGCAGGGCTGTGGGGGGATGATGGAGGAGGCAAGTAGAGGGGAGAAGTCTCAGTTTATCCTGCCACAAACATATTGTTCAACAAAAAATATATACTAGAAAAATGTCTACACTATAATGTGAATTTGTAAGACAGCGAACTATGAACTTTTATGTTCAATATATTATATTTTTATTAAGGCAAAACTCCCTAAATTTTTTGGATAAAAGCCTGGAAAGAAATCCACAAGTATGTTAGTGGTGGTTGCTTTTTGGATGGTATGACCACGGGTGGTTAGAATTTTTTTCTCAACTTTTCACGAGAAACATTGTTTTTCTAATTAAAAAACAAAAGAAAAGCTATTATTTTAAAACAGGATGTACCAGATGATGTACCAAAGTCAACACAAATGTTTCAGATTTTGTTTGTTCCTCTCTGTTTAAGAATGTAGGAAGAGAATAATCTACTTTAGTAGTATCTATCAGACAAGGCAGTGGGAGTAGTTAGGATGTAAATTTTTCACCCCCTAAAGAAGGCCTAGACTTATTATTTGGCCTCTGTAATGAATGCTTTCTCTTTGTTTACTTTCCTTTACTTAAAGTCTCTTTTATACCCCTGGCTGGTGTGGCTCAGTGGATTGAGTGCCCGGCCTATGAACCAAAGGGTCACTGGTTTGACTCCCAGTCTACAGCGTGTACCTGGGTTGCAGGCCAGGTCCCTAGTGCATGAGAGCTAACACATACTGATGTTTCTCTCCCTCCATTTCCCTCTCCAGAAATAAATAAATTAATTAATTAATTTAAAAAAGTCTCTGTTATGTAGCAGAGTAATTAATAGACTCAATAAATATTGGTCTATTGAAGTAAATAAAATATTGATTCTTAGAGATAGAGCTTTGTTTATCTAGAAAAATCTGCTTATTCCCTTAAATAATTATGACAAATAATATGAAAGAAAATGGGGAGTGGGGCAGGCACAGACCAAGTCTATAGTCAAAGGACAGTAGATGTGAGCCATAAGTTGAATTCATACTAAGAAAATGAAGGGAAACATGATTTTCAGAGAAACCAATAAAAATTTTATAGAACGAGTGGGATGTTCCAGCCACATTGATTAGATTGTGCCAAGATCTGATGGCTGAAGAAAAGTGAGCATAGAGGGTGACCCGGCTGTTGACTGGAGCAGATGGCGCAGGCAGGAGGAATCCTGGCAGGATCCGTGTTAGATAGATCAGGCTTCACTGGTGAGAAACCCGTAAAAAAGGATATTGGATTTCCTTCTGATGTTTGTTCACCCAGAGCTTTTGTAAGGTTTTGTGGGAAGGTGTTCCTTAGACGTGTGCAGGAGGAAGCTGGAGCTCTCTGCCCAGCCGTCATCTTCATTGTCCTCTCTTAGAGAAGTGAATGTTGTAGGACAAGCATAGATAAGAAAACTGTCCCCTCTAAAGATGCAGTGTGGACTTGAGCATCTAGGAGGAGGCAGAATTTGATCCCCTTTGTGATTCATTAAAGGGTTTTCCTTCTTCTTAGGTCCCCAGACCCCTCGCTCCCTGTGGAAATGTCCTTCGTTGACCTCTCCTCCCTTCCAGAGCCCCATCTCATTTCTCTGCACTGTCTTGTTTCTCTCATTCACCTCATTGCTTTCTCAGTGCACTGCTCTTACAATATTCCCATAGCTTCTCCCACAGCCCTTATACCAACAACTGGCAAGTGTGTCTACACCAGGACTTCTCTCCTGAGCTCATATTTTTATTTCCAGGCACCTGCTGGACACATCATACTAGGTATCTTTCAGGCAACTCCAACACAACATGTCCAAAACTAAACTCATTTTCTTGCCCCCAGAACCTGCTCCTCAGTTGCTCCCAGTATCAGTCAGTTATGCCCCCACCGTTTGAACAGAATACACCTGTTTACCCTGGGCTTCCTCTCACTCACTTCCCATGTCTAGTCAATAACCATGTCTAGATCATTCTACGTGTGAAATGTCTGCTAAATCTGTTTATTTTATCATCCTTGTGCTAATTTTGCCCCTTAATCTCCTTCTTTTGGATCAGTTTGTTAACTCTTAGCTGGCCCTCTTGCTTTTGATTCTCTCTCCCTCTCCCTCTTTCCCTCTCCCTCTCTCCTTTGCTTCCCCTCCTTTCCCCTACCCTTTCCCCCCTCCCAATTCCCCTCCCCCCTTCTCCTTTCCCCTCCCCTCCTCTCCCCATCTCCCCTCCCCTCTCC
>PVIA01001554.1:0-222211 GCA_004024845.1 Tonatia bakeri | reverse complement strand
CTCTTTTATATGATATCAATTCTGTAGAAGGTGGGATCTGAATTGTATTCATCTTTGTGGTATCAGATCCTAGCACAGAGCCTGGTACAAGGTAAATCCTTAATATTTGTTAAATGAGGTAATCAATACATTCCTCGTTCTTCTCACATTTAAAACATTCCCCCGCCCCCTACCCCGGAAAGATTCCATTTTCTTAAGAACTTCATTCCTGAAGATTCAACAATTAGTGGAGTGTTCTTATCCTCCTTCCTTACATTTGTGCAGAGAGGTGAGAACCCCCTTGTCTCAGGAGGTTAAGATGTAGGGAGGGACAATACTGTGACTACATATAACACATGTGAATGGCCTGGTCAAGTAGGCCACATGGCTCGGCCCTTCTGCAGTCTCCTGTTGGGCTTGGCTGTCCTCAGCAAACCCACGCTCCCCTGAGGCCCTATAATAAGCATCTATTCCTGCAGTGATGCCTGCCCTTGTGCAGGCCTGTCCGTGACTGGGTATGTGGGTTTAATTGTGGCTTTTTGTGGCAGGAAAGGGAGGGGGAAGGAGGTTCAGGGCAGATATTAGAAAACCCATCTGTTTCCTGGTCTAAGCTTTAGATTTCAATCGGCTTTATCAGACACAATGCAGACACTTTCATCTCCATCTGCCTTACTCCTGTAACTGTCTCTCGATTGGTCTCAACTTGAAACTGGTGGGGAGGGAATTGGGACAAGAATATTGTTTATTCACTCCTCCCAAATCCCTATAATTATTCTTTTATTCCATAATGACGATATCAGGAGTTATTCAAATCCCAATCATCTGGAGGAATCTTGAGCCACATAGTTTGGAGAGAGGTTATACTTCATGGCAAAGAGGTGACTACGATAGAGCCTTGTATGTGGGAAGTGCTATTTAAATGAATGAATAAAGGGGTTTGTGGGCAGCAAGTCATAGTTTAAACTCAGTAACCAGAGGCAAGAGAAGAAATGGATTTTCCATTTTCATCTATCAGATGTGCAAAGACCAGAAAGTTTCATAATCCACTGTACTGAAGAGGGTGAGGGAAAAAAAAAAACAAAACAATCTCATACATTGCTGGTAGGCATGTACTTTGTTAAAAAATAATCTATGTAGGGCAATTTGGGAATATCTATTAAAAATACATATGCACATGGCTTTTGACCCTACAATTCTATTTCTGGGAACATATCTTGTGGATATACGAACATGCAAAATGCCATTGTGTACAAGGGTATTCACTGTCACATTACCCACAGTAACACGAATTTAGAAATATTATAATGTCCAATAGCTAGAAAACATGTTAAATAAATGGTGTTGCATACCAATGGATTCTTTTTAGCTGTAAAGAAAAATGAGTGTGCTCCTCATATATCACTATGGAATGACTTCCAAGATTGTTTTCAGTATTGGTATATAAAAGCAATCAAGGTATACAATATATGTGATATTAAAAAAGAATGAGAGAAAATATATTTGTTTGCAATTTTTTTCCTGAAAATGTACAATAGAAGCTGATAACATTGTTTGCCTCTGGGAAGGGAAACCAGATGGCTAGGGAAACAAGGTTAGGGGAGAGACTTTGCTTTACACCATTTGTACCTTTTGAATTTTAAATAATGTGAACACTTAGTTAAATTAAAAGATATGCACACATGTACACTTTGATTTTTATTTTAAATCAAAAGGAAACATTTTCATGCATTGGGAAAAAAACTGGCATTAGTGTCCTTAGTCTACCACCTCAGGAAGATGTTGGGGAGGCAGAATTAACAATGCAAGCTAAAAGGGACAAGGGCTGATTAGTGTGCACGGTGGTCACTGTGCAGGCTCTGAGGTACAAGTACTTAGATTTGAATTCAGGCTCTAGTGCTTTCTGTCTGACTGGGGGCAAGTTCTCTCTTTAAGTTTCAGTTTTCTTTTTAAATAAGGAACAATAATAGTGTCCAATTCACAGGATTGCTGTGAGGGTAAAATGAAAGATTATGTGTATAACCTGCATAGAATGGGTTCCCATGTGATTCTGTCTTAGCTTAGAATCACATTCAAAGAAAAAAACAAGTAATAGAGAAACTCGATCAAAAGCAATTCAAGTATTTATTGTAGTTTCTTAAGAAAATTCCAAGAGGATAGTATATGCATAATAAATAGCTACACTTTAAAAATATTTTCTGCCTTCAGTGTGTTCACCCCCCACTTACAACAGAGAGGAGCTGTACTTGAAATCTTTCTTTATTCCACTCCCAACTGCCAACTAAAACTTCTCATGCTCTCTCTGCCATGCTTTCTTTGAGCTGTTCTTCTTCCTGCCAGGCATTTTCTCCATCTCAAATATAAATCTCCTTGCTTCTCAGACTTACAGTATTTTCCCCCAATTTGTGGATGAAGGTTCACAAACTGAGGAGATGGGGAAATGCCAAGTGAACCAAGTCAGACTTTTACTGGGGGAAATGGGGTGGTCAGATGTAGAAGGGATGGAAAAAAGGCTTTAAAAGAGTCTTACAATAATAATATTTAGCTCCTGTTACACATGTAAGGAATTTATAACATGGCCTGGCACATTATAAGCTCTCAATAAATTTTGGCTATTAATATTTTTCATAATAATCACTTTCCCATAGCACGATAATAATAACAACATTGCCATTTACTGAGAGTCTACTATGTGTCAAGCACTGTTCTAGCATTTTACTTGTATTAACATTTCCTATGACTTTCACAACAACACTGTGAACATAGGTCTTTTATAACCCTCACTTCACAAATGAGGAGACAGACATAGAGAAGTGTAGTGACTTGGTTGGAGTGACAAAGGTGGGAAGAGAGGGAGTCAGGCCATGATGCTGAGCAGTCTGGCTTTAGTTTTCATGTTAAGTACCAGGTAGCATTGCTTCCAAGTCAGGTTCTCTGTTTTAATGTAGCTGTCAGGAGCCCAGCCAATCTGATCCGTCTACACTGGAAGTTTTCCAAGGGGTTTCTTCTGCCAGTTTCCATAGCCCTTAGTGGTCCCAAATGAGACATGAGCAAATAGAAAGGGAGTGGGCACCTTTGTGTTCCTGGGAAGACAATGGCTGTTATTGTTGTTACCTTAATTCTTTGGATGCCTAAGGTTTCTGACTGTGGACCGGAGCAAGGTCCATGCCAGTGAATTCTTAATGAATGTGTTTGATGGTTCTCTCTGTTGCTTCCCTAGTTGCCCATCTACTAAGAAAAATAATGCCAGTGCTAACCAGATCAATAAATGTCCTTAACCCAAGTCAGCTGAACCTGGAGGGTATGCTAGAATATTTGTTTCACAGTTGCTAGTGCAGCAGGAACTGTATTCTCAACATATCAAAGCATTTTCATTCTTTGCTATCAGGTTGTCCTGGCACTGAATCTGTCAAATCAGGGGAAGAGGGGAGACCACCCAGAATAAAGAGTCTTGGCTTAGCTTTGGGTTTCACGTTAGATTTGTTCTATGAAAAGTGAGAGAGTCTTCAAATTCATGCTTTGCTGAGAGAGAAAAGTGTTTTCCAAATTCCAGAAAGCTTCCATCTGTACATCAAAAGTAAACCTGGAGGCCTGAGATAGAGTGTTACTATTTTGAGCCGTGAGGTAGAGAAGAGAGATTATGCCATAAGGAAAGTTCCCAGACAGTTGGAAATAGAAGATCCTTCTAGATCAGGAAGGTAGAGCTGAGGGGAGAAGAGAAAGGAAAAGCAGTCATGTTCTAGTTCTTTCCTCAGAGCTCAGACTTCTTGGTGAAGGAAGGGCAGTGTGAGCAGAGGAAGTGGTAGGTAGTAAACACATCCCAGTTAAGCTGAGGGGGAGTTGACGTGGAGGGGGTCTCACTCTACCTTCAGAACTTGAAGGGAGACCATCCCATGTGGTGCCACAGGCTGAGGTGGGCAGCCCAACAGAGAAGGGGAGGGCACAAGATGTGTTCATCAAAGGAGCCTGTGCTCTGGTCCCATGCTGTGCCACCATGTGTTTCAGAGGGAGATGTGGACAAGAGCCACTGTGGACTGGCTCAGTGAGCTTGCTGACAAAGGTCACCAAGGCAAAGAAGCTGGAAAGGTGGTTGCTGGGGTTGGTGATCAAACGGGAACTGTAGCCAGACCATGGGGCACTTGTGGAGCTAGTGGTTGCTGAGGGGTGCCTCCTCAGAAGAGGCTGTGGAGGCTGAGGTCCCTGGGAGCAAGAACTGTGTGGGGGCACTGCCAGAACAGATGTCGGGCCATGCTGGCCTTGGGCACTTCGGCAACAACAGCAGTGATGACCTGGGCAGAAGAAGCAGCTGCCAGAGGAGAATGTGACACTAGGCCTTTCTTCCATTGCTAGGAAGACACTGTGCTTCTCGCCACACCTGGAAAGAGGGTGTGTGAGTCCTTGAGAAAGGGAGACGCCCTGTAAAACTGAATAGTTACTGATAATGATTCAGGTTATGCCAATGAGACTACTTGAAGCCACAAGAAACTGGGTTCTTCCCTCATTTTTTCCCAGCTCCCATGATAATAGAATAAGAAATTCTGAGCGAGTTATAGAAAAATGTAAAGTATGTGTGTGTGCATATATGCAAATGCTGACCTCAGGTGATGCTAGAGGAAAACAAATGTTATGAACTGAATCATGTTTTCTCACTCATCATCCCCAATTTATATGTTGAAATCTTAACTCCTACTATTTGGGATGTGACCTTGTTTGGAGATAGGGTCTTTTAAGAGGTGGGTAAAATAAAGTGAAGTCATGTAGGTGGACCCTAATCTAATACGACTGGTGTCCTTATAAGAAGAGATCAGGGACTTCCGGCCAAGATGAAGGCATAGGTAGTCGCACTGTGCCTCCTCGTGCAACCAAAACTAAGGACAACAAAAATTGAGAAAGAAGAAACAACCAGAACAGAGAGAAATGAACCAAATGGAAGTCTGACTACCGTACATCCAGACCGGTAAAGAGGGGCGGAGTTGGAGGCCTACGGAGAGGGGTCGAGGGGTCCGAGCAGAAAAGAGCAGTGTCTGGCAGACACGGGCACACAGGGAACAGATGGCAGTTGGCGGACCCCAGAAGCACAGGGGCAGCTGACAGACCCGGTGACAGACCCTGGGTGCGGGAGGATGAGCAGACCCAGTGTGCCACAGTCACACATTCGCGCACAAACTAAGCGAAAAAGGGCAGCAACACAGACCGCGCAACCCAGGGACCCAGCGCCTCTGAGAAACAAAGCCTAAGAGCACCGACTGAAAACACCTGTGGGAGCTGAGGCCAGGAGATTCTCTCAGCCTTGAAGGAGGCTCCTCCAGGGAACCCACCCGCCCAGAAGCCAGCACCAGAAGGGCCCAATTTGCTTGTGGGAGGCGGCAGGGGGGAATAGAGCCCTAGAGAGAGCAGAGCAAATGCCATTGTTCCCTCTCAGACCCCACCCCCACATACAACGTCACAAACCAGCTACTGCGGTGCCCCGCCCTGGTGAACACCTAAGGCTCTGCCACCCATACATAACACCTGCAACCAGACCAAGGGAAAATAAAAAATAAAAAAGTTGGCTCAAACAGAATTGAAAGCCCCAGAACAGATTTTTTCAAGTGACCAAGAGATAGCCAACCTATCAGATGCACAGTTCAAAGCACTGGTGATCAGGATGCTCACGCAGTTGGTTGACTTTGGTCATAAATTAGATGAACAAATGCAGGCTACAATAAGAGAAATGAAGGAAAACGCACAGGGAACCAATAGTGATGGGAAGAAAACTGAGACTCAAATCAATGGAGTGGACCAGAAGGAAGAAATGAACAATCAAACAGAAAAGAATGAAGAAACAAGAATTCAAAAAAATGAGGAGAAGCTTAGGGACCTCCAGGACATCTTTAAATGTTCCAACATCTGAATTATAGGGGTACCAGAAGGGGAAAAGGAAGAGCAAGAAGTGGAAAAATTATTTGAACAAATAATAAAGGAGAACTTCCCCAATCTGGCAAGGGAAATAGACTTCCAGGAAGTCTGGGAAGCTCAGAGAATCCCAAAGAGGTTGGACCCAAGGAGGAACACACCAAGGCACATCATAATTACATTATCCAAGATAAAAATGAAGGAGAGAATCCTAAAAGCAGCAAGAGATAAGGGGACAGTTACCTACAAAGGAGATCCCATCAGAATGTCAACTGATTTCTCAAAAGAGACCTTGCAGGCAAGAAGGGGCTGGAAAGAAGTATTCCAAGTCTTGAAAGGCAAGGAAGGACCTACATCCAAGATTGCTCTATCCAACAAATCTACCATTTAGAATGGAAGGGCAGATAAAGTGCTTCTCAGATAAGGCCAAGTTAAAGGAGTTCATCATCACCAAGCCCTTATTATATGAAATGTTAAAGGGACTTACCTAAGAAAATGAAAATTAAAAATATGAACAGTAAAAAATGACTTCAAACTCACAGTTAGTAACAACCATACTTAAAACAAAAGCAAACTAAACAAACAACTAGAACAGGAACAGAACCACAGAAATGGAGATCACATGGAGGGTTAGCAACAGGGGCGTGGGAGGAAGAGAGAGCAGGGAAAGATATAGAGAATAAGTAGCATAGACAATAGGTAGAAAATAGACAGGAGGAGGGCAAGAATAGTATGGGAAATGTAGAAGCTAAAGAACTTACGACACATAGACATGAACTAAAGGGGGGAATGTGGGTGGGAGGGGGAGGGCAGGGTGGAGGGGAGTGAAGGGGGAAAATGGGACAACTGTAACAGCATAATCAATAAAAAAAAGAAAAGAAAAAAAAAGAAGAGATCAGGACACAGACAGATGCAACAATGGATGACCATGTGAGGACACCAGAAGAAGACAGCCATCTGCAGGCCCAGGAGAAACGCCTCTGGAGAGACTCACCCAGCCCACACCTTGGACTTCCAGCTTCCAGAACTGGAATAAATGTGAGAAAACACAGTTTCTGTTGTTTAAGCCACCTAGTCAGTGGTATTTGGCTGTGGCAGCCCTAACAGTTGCAGAGTCAGAAGCAAGTTATGAGTGTATTGGAGATCAGAAACAAAGGAAGTAACATAGGACGGCAGAGAGGCCTGGTGTACTGCATACTAGTTCATTTAGGGCTGAGATAGCTCAAATACATCCTACTTGATTAACTTAGTGAGCTTGGGGTTTTCCCCTGATTTCCCAAATCAATATACACCCAGGACGCAATATAAAACAGTCTTCCCTTTCAGAGCTTTTCTCCTATCTTTGGAGAGTAAATTAATTTGTATTGGGCAAAAACAGAGTGATGCTGATTTCATAGGTGGGGCTACCTGTGACCCCACGAAGAGGGGAGGTAGTGACTGGTGCCGATGTTTGGTTGGCGATTGTGGATGTGATGATGGTGGAGGAAGACCAGAATAACAGCTCCCACTCACCCACCAGTGAAAAGGAAATGGTGAAAACTTTGTGGCTCGGACCATTTCCTCCAGTTCCCGGGAAGTCATTTACTCCAAAATATCTTTATAAACAGTCTGGGTTTTATCTGTTCCTAAGATACCATTTGCTCCATTTTCTTAGCGCTGTGACAGGCACTACTAGACTAAAAACACATTGTGATTTATTATATCCATAAATCACAGAGCCAAACATTATGATTAAATCTTGTCCTTACAGCTAAGAAGTCAAAAGGGGTTGGTAATCATTTAAAGTGTAGGATTGTGGCCCATGTATCAACAATGTATGACTTTGCCCAACCAGGGCCAATGTGAAGGCATTACTAAAGCTGCCCACTGGACCCACGTGCCACCCAGCAAGGCCCCACCGGGCTCTGGGTCCCGGGCCTGCACAGATGGCTCATGATGAGGCTCAGAGAACATTCTTGTCGCCTTAACATTTTTCTCCACTGTTCCCCCTCATGTTGGGAACCATATGGATAAAGCAAACACTGCAGTTGAACAGTGAATATGGCATTGGATCAGTTACCTGACAAGAGGTCATTCTTACTTTGTTCCAGAAGACATGACATCTCAAGACACCATTAATTAAAACTTCATCTGTTTTGTGATAATCCCTTTCTTTTGCTTTATGTCTCCCCATCCCTGTCATATCAGCAATTAAACTATGTTACAATGGTGATTCTGCCATTAATTAATTTCTCCTTACATTGATGGAGACCTTTGGCTAGTGGAGCGTATTAAAAATAAAAAAGACCCCAAACGCCAGCCTTCCATCTGTCCCTGATACTCTGGGATTTCCTTCAGTCACATTTTCTTTTTACTTTTCACTGGAAGATGGTGGGCTGACAGGCTTGTAAAATTACATCTTTTCTCTTTAAATAGATATAGCATGAGTGCTTTTTGTTTTGTTTTTTTGAGTAATAAAATCTCAGTTTGGTTCCCAAGGGCCATGCTGTACTGTGCTCCCATTTGTAATCTGTGTGACTGGATAGGCAGGAGCATAGAGATATTGTAGTAGGTGCATTTTGAGGAAGGGGCCAGGATCACAACCACGACTTAGTATTTCCCCTGAAAGGTTGAAGTCAACTTGACATGTCTTTATCAAGCAGAGCTGAGCTATTTTGGTTCTAGGCTAGGCAGAGAAAGAAAAGTGAGAGGACCAGGAGAGTCCCTGCCCATGTGTGGTAATAAGTCCTGACCCAGGAAATTCGTTTTTGAAAGAAGGTGTTAATTTTGCATTGGTTGTCATCAACGGACCATGTGAACAATAAAGATTCAGAGGGGGCAAAAGCTCCTGCTGCTCATATTAACCCGAGAAGACTCAGGGATAGCAACTAGGAACTTGGTAACCGAGAAATAAAATCCATTCATTTTAGATTCATTTATGAGAGTGAATATTCTGAGCTAATTTTTTTCCTTTCTGTAAGTTTGAACTATTTGGTAAGGTTCATACTTCCTAAGGGATTAGTCAAGTGAATTGGGCACATCTTTTGGCTAACTGCTAGCAAGATGATATCTAATCTCTTATGTAGAGTGACACAATTTAATTACCAGTTCTAAAGGAAGCGTTATAATGTTTTATGTCTAATTAGCATATTTCCTCCAGATGCAGATGTCTTTTTTGATTCAAATAATGTTGAACTAAATGTTCAAATAAATAAATCTTTATTGGTTACTTCTCAGTTAGCTCCCTTAAGGTTATCAGAAGAGCAAGTAATACAATTCCCGTTTTACAGATGGAGCTGAGACTTAGAAAAAAAATTGCTGAACTAGGGAGAAGAAAAATTTGTTTTCTGAAGGCAACAAAACCCAAGATAACATGATTAGTACTGAGATATAACACTTATTTCCCCTTTATTGTAATTAATGTGTTCTTTGTAGAAAAATTGGAAAATTCAAACAAGCTTAATGAAGAAAATAAGAACCATCTATAGTTTTACAACCCACATCTCTGTATTATTACAGTGGATTTCCTTCATGAATACATACAAAAATGAGACTATCATAAATACTTCTGTAAAATTGAATTGTGCTAAATAGGCAATTTTATATTCCACTTTTCTTAGTTAGTGTTATATCATAAATATAATAGTAGAAACTTTTAGTGCTGCCTGTACCTAGCTCACCTCTCCTCCTGGGCACATAGTAGAATTATATTTTTTCACTCATCTGTAGGTTGTTGGAGCTATGACTAATCCCAGCCAATGGGCTGTAAGCAAAAATAAGGTGTGTTGCTTCTGGACTAAACATGCAATGCCTGTGTGGGACAACGAAGTGGCCTCTTTCTCTGCTAAGACAGTTGTCATATGTTCCTTTGAGAGTCCGGGGTCCTGGGTGATGACTCGGAGAATGCCTCCCTATCTTTGCCTGCTATTTCATTTGGATGTGGAATATGAGCATGAAAATGTTTTTGTTGTGCTAAGCTACTGAGATTTGGAAGCTACTACATCATAACCTAGCCTAGCCCAATGAAGACAGAATTTTCTTATGTTGAGAATTCTCTTGAAAACTTGATTTCTAATGGCAACAATTTTTCATTATAGGCATATTTTAAATTTTATTTAGTTATCTTCCTATTGTTAAGTGTTCATTTGTTTTATACTTTTCTCTTTTTTTTTTAATAGCACAGCTGTGAACCTCTCAAGTGCTTATCTGATGTATTCTCATGAGAAATTTTTATAAATGGAGTTGTTAGGTCAGAAAGTATAAATGTTCTCAAGGCTCTGGATACTAATTGACAAACTTCTCTCCAGAGACATCTTTCAAGTTTATGCTTCCTTTGGCAGCACACAAGAATGCCCAATGCCCATTTCAATGCACTGTTGCCAAAACCATGTCTTAGACGTTTAAATGTTTTATTTTACAATTTTAAAGGAAAAGTAATAGTCATTTATTTGGTTAAAAATGAGTTTGAAGTTTCTTTAAGTGCCCTTTTGCCTATTTGTACATATTGTGAATACTATAAAGTACAACCTAACCCACTGAGGGGACTTTTGTTTTTTTTAATTGATTTGTAACTAACATCCTAACTTTTAAGATTATTATTGATTTAAATATTTTGATTTAGGATATAGTTTCAGAGAGAAGAATGGGACAGATTTGTAAGGAATAAAAGTTCCCTAATTAGAGTTAATATCATCTTTTGGAATGAAGGGAAGAGAGAGGGGAAACAGCTACTCCTGGTGCCTCCCTTTCCTCATTGATGCTCTCTGAAAAGCCATCCTGTGGGCAACAAAGGGATGGTCACCCAGGTGCAGAGGTTGCTGGGGGAAGAGGGGGGGTTGCTGAGTACAGCTTGAGGCTGTATACTGATTAGTTTAACAACTGAGGCAGATCTCTAGGAGCTCTATGAGACTTCAGCTGACCCTCCCTAGGGCCTGGTGCTGATAAAAGCTGGCCCTGGTGCACAGCCTGGTTCTTTCTGCATACACACAGGCCCAGCATAAAGGACCACACACTTGGATCACTAATAGTTCAAATAGGTTAACCAGGGCCAGCCACAAGCAGTGTCTGACAAAGGCCTACACCAGAGTCTTTGCAGATCTACCTAAAACACAGAAACAAATACAAAGTAGCAGTCAAAATGAGAAGACAAAGAAATAGACCCAAATGAAAGAACATGTGAATTATGCAGAAAAAGAGCTAGATGAAATGGAGACAAGCAATTTATGAGACAGAGAGTTTAGTGTCATGATTATAAGGATACTCAACAGCATGAAAAAAGACATAGAAACCATAAAAAAAGACCAGTCAGAAATAAAGAATGCAATATCTGAAATAAATAATACACTGGAAGTAACAAAAAGTAGGTTGGATAAACCAGAGGACTGAATCAGTGATCTGTAAGACAAGGTTGGAAAAAACACCCAGGTAGAACAGCAAAAAGAAAAAGTTTTAAAAAATGAGGAAAGCTACTTCCAGCCAAGATGGAGGCGTAGGTAGACACACTGTGCCTCCTCGCACAACCCAAAGAAGCACAACAAGAAATTAAAAAAAAAAAGCAACTGGAACTGACAGAAACTTGAACTGTATGGAAGTCAGACAACAGGGGGATCCCACATTTGTGTGCAGATAAACTGGGAGGAACAACTGTGGAGAGAGACAGACCATACAACCCAGGGCTCCAGAACAGGGAAATAAAGTCCCTGACTGAAAACACCTGTGGGGGTTGGGGCAGCAGTGGGAGAAACTCCCAGCAGGGCCCAATTTGATTGTGGGTATTGGGGGAAGTGACTGAAAACTGGCAAAGAGCAGAGCAAGCCACACTGTTGCCTTCCAGATCCCTCCTCCCATACAGCATCACAACTCAGTGTGTGGGTTGCCTCACCCTGGTGAACACGTAAGGCTCCGCCCCTTACTAAGTAACAGGCACACTGAGACAAAGACAAAAATATGGCCCAAATGAAAGAACAGATCAAAGCTCCAGAAAAAATACAACTAATTGGTGAAAAAAATGCCAACCTATCAGGTGCACAGTTCAAAACACTGGTAATCAGGATGCTCACAGAATTGGTTGAATATGGTCACAAATTAGAGGAATAAATGAAGGCTGTGAAAAATGAACTAAAGGAAAATGTACAGGGAACCAATAGTGATGGGAAGGAAACCAGGATTCAAATCAACAGTTTAGAGCAGAAGGAAGAAATAAACATTCACCCAGAAAAGAATGAAGAAACAAGAATTCAAAAAAATTAGGAGAGGCTTAGGAATCTCCAGGACATATTTAAATGTTCCAACATCTGAATCATAGGGGTGCCAGAAGGAGATGAGGAAGAGCAAGAAACTGAAAACTTATTTGAAAAAATAATGGAGGAGGATTTCCCCAATTTGGTAAGGAAATAGACTTCTAGGAAGTACAGGAAGCTCAGAGAGTGCCAAAGAGGCTGGACCCAAAGAGAAACACACCAAGGCACATCATAATTACATTAGCCAAGATTAAAGAGAAGGAGAAAATCTTAATAGCACCAAGAGAAAAGGAGACAGTTATACTTACAAAGGAGTTCCCTTTAGACTATGAGCTGATTTCTCAAAAGAAACCTTACAGGCAAGAAGGGGCTGGAAAGAAGTATTTGAAGTCATGAAAGACAAGGACCTACTTCCAAGATGACTCTATCCAGCAAAGCTATTATCTAAAATGGAAGGGCAGATAAAGTGCTTCCCAGATAAGGTACTCCCTGGCAGTAAAATATAAGATATTTTACACTTTGCAACAGTTTGGTGGGATCTGTAGAACATTATGTTAAGTGAAATAAGCCAGTTAAAGAAAAACAAATACCATATGATTTAACTCATATGTGGAATCTAATGAACAAACTGAACTAACTAGGAAAATGAGGTCAGACTCATAGATAGAGAACAGGATGACAGCTAGTGGTGGTGGGGGGAGGTTGGGGGTTGGAGAGACTGAGCAACAAGGAAAAAGGATTCATGGACATGGACAACCATGTGGTGATTGCTGGTGGGAGGAGGGTATAAAGGGACTAAATGGTAATGGAAAAAAATATAATTAAGATTGAATTAAGAAAAAAAGAAATTACTACTCTGAGATATATATTATATATATATATTATATAAAATATGGGACATTATTTAAAAAATGATTCACTGTTTATCTGAAATTAAAATTGAATCAAATATCCTGTATTTGTTACATCCAGCAACCACCCTAACAGTAATGGAGGTGCTGACTCTGGGTGGCCCATTGCTTTGGCCTCTTGATTCCAGAGAAGGGCATGGCTGGAGGAGAGTGGGAATGGGGCCTCTAGAGTGTGGGGTGCAGAGCAGGGACTTTGGTTGCTAGTTCTAAGGACTGTAATGCTTAGAGATGTTGTGAGGATTAAGTTAAATAACATATGAAATGACTTCACAAATCATGGCTTTTATTGTTGTGAAACTCTCCTGGGTGTGAGGAGTGGTAAATTTACCATAGGACTAGAAAAACAATTGATTGGCCCCTGGGTTACACAGAAAAGGATTACATTTAAAAAAAATTCTCATTCTTGAATAGAAATTTGGATACTCTGTATATAGATGCTGTTTAGAATTCTATCCTCTCTTGTTGACTTAATTTTTTTTCTTCTGGTCACATATGCATAGCCTATTAGCTTACTTGGAAATCTGGGCCTCAGATTCCCTAGTTCCATTGTGTGCATTCAATTCTTGCACAATAAAAGAACAGGTTTCTGTAGCATCTTTCATTCAAACTCTGGGTCCCCTGAAGGGCCTCTGCTAGCTTTTGTTTTATGGAACGCCACACGCTTAATCTTTCTCGGATTGCTTTGTGGCTGTCTGCAGAGTTGGCATTATTCACTTCAGGAGGGCAGGGACCTCGTTTTGTTCTGCATTCCCTCCGCAGTCAGCTCTGAGGCTGGCGAGTTGCTGGTGTTTGTCGTTCAACAAATAGTTGATTGATTGAGTGGATCACCAAAGGAGCTGGGTTGTCTCTTTGGGACCTCTGCCTCTATTATCAGTGCAGGTACTACAGATGGAATTTGTATAATGGATGCCTGAGCTTTTTATTGTGCTGGGGCCTCTCCTACCATCATGTTCTCACTTAATTAACAAATAATTATTGAGCATGTCCTATGTACGTGCCAGGCACTGGGCGGAACAGAAAGACAGACAATTCCTGCCTTCAAGGAGCTTGTAGTCAACTAGGCAGACAGAAATCCAAAGAATTAACTTGCAATAGTATCATGCTATGATGGAAGAAAGGGTAAAGTAAGAGAAAGATGAAAGAAGGCAGGACTGGCTGAAAACAACATGATAGCCCAGGCTGGTTAATCATATGGCATTCTTCACAGTAGCATTCCTTCAATGTCTGTTCAACCTGTAATCAGCGTGGATGTAGAGAAAAAGATTCTCTATTAATAAAAACTGTTTACTTTTTCCTTCTTGTTCAGAATAAGGGATTTCTAGCAGACACTGACTAGAGCAGAACAATTTAACCTTTTGGATCTGCAGTTTTTGAAGCAGGCCACTTTTGGGGAGACATACTGAAGTGCTTAAGATTTATATAGTAATGTGACCCACCTATTCCTGGTGGGTCATAGTTTTTGCAAGGTCCACCTATGACTTCAAAAATGGCTTGTGTTGGTTTAGAATGATTTCTCCTGTCCAGGGCAAAAATGCTTATGAGAGATAGGTTGGTGAGCAAGTAGAATGGTCCCGTTTGGATCACTATGTACCTTATGTTTCACCCACGATATAAAGTCACCCACAGAAACCCGAGTTAACTGGCATTATCCATCCAGTTTATTTCTGTGACGTTTAGCATCCCACGTTTGTTGGTATCCTGGTCAGATGGCAGTTGCCCTGCCTTTCATCCAACTTTAGAAGTAGAAGCCCCACAGTCAGTCTGGGGAGAAAGGGAAGGTTCCTCAGGAGAGCAAGTATAGAGTCCTAACTCGAAGACCAAATTAAATTTTCCTGAAAGACAAAGAGGGGTGAGAGTGGAGAGAAGAGCATTCTGGCTTAGGGAATCACATGTGAAAAAGTGTAGGGACAGGAAAGGCGGTGGTGCATGGGGATGAGTCCCTGCAGTCCAGTGTTTGTTTGTAGGTCGCTAGGTGGTCAGAGTGGCTAGGGGACCAGACACAAGGCCGGACAGGGGATCCAGAGCCAAAGCACAGCAGGCCACGAACAGTAATTTTACCCTTCAGTTTTGGAAACGCAAAGCGAGCTGACAACTTTTTTTTTACATGCATGCAACCGCCCCCCTCCACCCCCAGCACACACACATTATGAAAATTAAAAAAAATGTAGAAACTAGCACAGTGAACACCAGTGTAACCTCCACCTACATTTTAGTATTAGCTTCTGGCCACACTTGCTGCAGCAGTTCCCGAAACGTTGTCTGCAAGGCCTGGGGGCCCCGTGACACTTTCTGGGGATCCTTAGCGTCAGAACAGTTTTCATAGTTAGTGACGCTAAAAATGTTACTTGTCTGTTTTTTTCCGTGTTAGTTTTGCGCCTGCGGGACAAAGTGAGAGCAGGTAAAGCTGGTGCCTTAGCAGGAACCGGGGCCCTGGCGCCCACCGTGCCAGCAGTGCTCTCAGTGCCTCGCATGCTGCTGCAAAAAGTGGCAGCTTCAGTGAAGTGTCCTTGATGAAGCATTACAAACTTCTAATTTTGTGAAATCTTAATTCTTGAATACACGTATCTGAAGTACCTTGAAGGATGAAATGAGAACTGTGCATAAGGGCCTTGCTCCGTATTGAAATATAGTGCCCATCTTGAGGAAATGTGCTTGTGTGATTGTTTAAGTTGCCAGCGATACTAGCAGCATTATTCATGTAACACCAGCTTTTACCTGCAGGAATGACTGGATTTGCTTTCTAAGGCTGACTTCACAAATTATCATAGCCTCGGTGGCTTAAAACAACAGAAATTCATTTTTGTATAGTGCTAGAGACCAGACGTCTGAGATTACAGTGTGGGCAGGGCCACTCTTTCTGGAGAAGAATCTGTTCTTCACCTCATCCAGCTCCTGGTGGCATGTCCTGATCGGACATGCGTATTAGGAAAGCGTTAGCGTTCCTTCGCTTTCCACAGCATCACTCCTGCCTCTGTCTCCATCTTCACACTGTGGTCTCCTCCTTGTGTTTCCATGTCTTCCCTTCTTCTTCTCATATCTCTTTCCCTCTCTTACAAGAGCCTTGTCATTGAAGGTAGGGCTTATCTGGATAACCCTTTTCTCAAGACCCTTGACTTAATAATCACATCTTTTACTACATGAGGGAATATCCACAGGTTCCAGAGATTAAGAGTGAATGTATCTTTGGTGCAGGGAGGGCATTTTTTTCTGCTTACCACAGCGACTGACAGATAAAACTGCAGTTGTTCAGACTTTGGTATTGCCCAAACATTTTCTTGGAAATGAACAAACTGAGTCTACCACTTCAAGGAAAGCAACGGACACTTTTGTTACCAAACAGAAAATTTGAGCTTTCAAGTAAAAGATAGAATTCTGAACAACTTGTATTCACCACCATGAGCTTGACAGTTTCTCAGTTCTTGAAGAATTTTCTGGTGCAATCGGAGGTGATATGAAAGTGTGGTATATATATACACACACACCATGTGTACATATATATGGCATATATACATAGTATATATATGTGGCATACACACACACACATATTCATTCTTTAATAGAATGTGTCAATATTTGGAAGTTCCATATAACTCCATGAACAAGTATTTCTAAGTGGTCAATGTTTAATGCAATAAAATTAGAAACAGATAAAAGATCCATTCAAAGTGCAAGATAGACCAATAAGTTTTAATAAAACACAATATGAAAATTTACTAATAGGGTTTCAGATTCCACATTGCAGCTAACTTTTGAGAAACTATTACTTTTTCAGTTTTTAATAGTATGGAAAAAAGATGTCCACAGTTATCTGAAAAGACTATTAAAATTCTTCTCCCTGAACCCAGTACAATCTCTGTGAGGTTGGATTTTCTTCATAGGTTTCAATCAAAACAACCTGTCATAAAAGATTAAATGCAGAAGCAGATATGAGAATCTCACTGTCTTCTAGTAAGCCAGACATTTACAGAGATTTGCAAAAATAGGAAGCATTGGGCCCTGGCTGGCGTAGCTGAGTGGACTGAGTGTGGACTGTGAACCAAAGGGTTGCCAGTTTGATTCCCAGTCAGGGCACATACCTGGGTTGTGGGCCAGGTCCCCAGTGAGGGGTATGTGAAAGGCAACCACACATTGATGTTTCTCTCCCTCTCTTACTCCCTCCGTTCCCCTCTCTCTAAAACTAAACAAAATTATATCTATTTGTATATCTATATCTATCTATATCTATATCTATATCATCCATCTATATCTATAGTGATCACTTACCAGAAGTCTTTGACATAAGTCATTTGTGGAGAATTAGAGCATGACAGGACAGTACACACTCTAGGGTTCTCAGTCATGTCCCCTCTAAATGGTAACAATGTCCCTAGACCAAGCCCGAGACCTCTACTTTTTTGAAAGCTTTAAGACCCTCTTTTCTCCCTTCAGTGTGCTTTGTTTTTTTTTTCTTCTTCTAAGAAAGTCCTTCCCGGTTTACAGGAACAAAGTTAAAGGACACATGGACAAAAACTAGGGGGAGGGTGGTAATGGGAGGGAAGTTGGGAGGGAGAGATGCGTGGCTGGATTGGGAGTAAAGAGAAGAAAACTGTACTTGAACAATGATTAAAATAAAATTTAAAAAAAGAAAGAAAGAAACTCCTTCCCCCTCAGTAGACAGACCTGACTCTTCCATAACTCTAGAGAACAGCGTACATTTTGAATTCTGGTGTACACAGTGCTTAGTGACCAAGGATAAATTTTTTTCTGATTACTCCAGAAAAGTGGAACTTGGGTCTGACACAAGAATTTTGCAAACTGGTGTGCATTTGACAAAATTATTCTATAGAATTAAAAAAAAAAGATGAAAGGGTGGGGAAAGGGTGGACATGTTTCCATCAAACAGTTGAAAAGATAGCTTCAGATGTCATATTACCGCTGTTGCACAGGACGTAACTGTGATTTCACCTTTGTCTCATTGTTTTCACTATTCCCTTTGTCATTGTATTACATGTACAGCTGTTGTTTTTCTGTAAAATGTCTGTCCCATGTGATGAATCATTATATCCGCACAGTTCCTCTCTACAAATCTGAACATGGTCCTTCTCATTGCCTCCTGCCTGAGGACTGCCATTCTGACTCAGCTCCCCGCCCCTGGGCATCACTGTCCCATGGGTAGTCGCTGAACTATGAGTGCTCTCCCACTGCCTCAGGAGGAATCCCACGCTCCGGCTTCACAGCCCTTCACAGCCTGGCCCCACACCACCTTGAAACTTTGATTTCTTATTGCATCACAACCGTGATCTTCTGTTCTTGCACTTGGGCCTGCTTTGACCTTTTCCAAATACACTATGCTCTTTTGGCCCTCATTCCTTGTTCCTGCCATTTAGCAAGTTTGGGATTCCCTCCCCACTATCTGGAGTCAATTGAGTCCCATATCTTCAACTTCCCACTGCTCTGTCCAAACTCCTAGAACAGAAATTCTCAAACTTTCTGGCTTAAAGATCTTTTTACATACTAAAAAGTTATTAAGGACCCCAAAGAGTTTTTTATTTATTTTGTGCACTATATCTATCAATTTACCATAATATAAATTTAAAATATCTTATAATTATTTCTAAAAAACCATTATGTGTTACCATAAAGACATTAAAAAATAACTATCTTCCAAAATGAAAAAAACAAATAATGACAATAAGTGGCAATGCTATATATGAGATCTGTCCAGAAAAAATCCAGCCATTGTTAATATAATGAGAACAGTTTGCGTTACACTGATGTAACCTGGCAGCCAAGGAGAGTGGACTGGAATGCTCATGCATGCACAATAACGACTTCACTGTACTAGTCAGTGGGGGCTGCCACTGAGTGAGCATACGTACTGTGTGGCCGTCATACTCAAAATGACTGAGTGAGCAGAGCAATGAATCTGAATCAAGTTTTGTGTTAAGCTTGAACATTCCTCTCTGGAAATTATTCAGATATTCAGAAGGCCACAGCTATGGACAGCTGGTGATTGGCAGCCTCATCAGACAACTTGCCCGCTCATGTGTCGTGTCTCTTGCAGAGTTTCTTGGCAAGACATCAAGTCACCCAGGTGACTCAACCTCCGTACAGCCCAGATTTGGTGCCCTGCTACTTTTGGCTTTCCCCAAAACTGAAATCACCTTTGAAAGGGAAGAGATTTCAGACTGTTGATGAGATTCAGGAAATTACCACAGGGCAGCTGACGGCAATTGGGAGAACTGTGTGAGGTCCCAAAGTGCCTACTTTGAAGGGGACTGAGGCATCATTGCTCTATGCACAATGTTTCTTGTATTTTGTGTCTTCTTCAGTAATTGTCTCTCTTTTTCATAGTAAATGGCTGGATACCTTCTGGACAGAACTTGTGTGCCATTTGCAGACTGATTTCCTTGAAACACTCTTTTCTTTTGGCTTCTATGTCAACACTTTCTCTTTGTTCTTTTGCTACCACTAAGAACCTTTTTTAAAAATCTCCCTTCTGGGTTCTTTTTCTATATACCCCTAATTTTTTTTACATTTCCTAGAGTTTTGCCCTTGGGGATTTTTTTATACACTCAATATTCTCTTTTTAGGTGATCTCACCCACTTGAAGTTATAATGACTAGGACACAAATTTCATGTGGGTTGAAAATTATCTTTTTCATGGCTGTATTCCCAGCACCTAGAAGAGTACCTGGCATATTGTGGGTGTTCAATAAATATTCAGTGAATGACTAAATTGCCATTCACAGGCAAAATCTAAATGTAACCCTAATAAAACCTGGCTGCCTTGAGTTCAGTTTAACAAAGTGAACATTCAAAACAAAAAAAAACTCACATAAATTTGATGCTAGAAATAAAGTATTTGTAATTGGAGTTTGGTGGAGCCATTATGTCAACTTTTGGTTAGGCTAACTGTGTATACACCATGACTCAGTAATCACTTTCCAGGCTATTCCAGAAAAAAATCTCATCTGGATCCATAAGAGAACATAAATGAACTTGTCCATTCTAGGATTATTTGTGGTAAAAGTAGTGGGAGGCAATGGAGCTGTTGGAGAAGTTATGGCAGATGCATGAAGGGGACACTCACTCTGAAGTAGCTGGAAACAAATATGTAAACACAGATGTATACATTAACCTTGAAAAATGAGGTAAGAAATGGAATGATATCTATCCTTTAATGTCACTTATGGAAATTAAAAATGTGTGCACAGTGCTGCTGAAAATATTTTGTCTTGAGCTAGGTGCTGGTCACACTGGTGTATCTATGTGTATAAATTCAACAAGCTGCATAATTAGTTATTTCACTTTACTGCATGTAGTTATACCTCATCATGCACACAAAATAAGATACATTGTATAAGAACGCTTACCAAAATAAAAGGCTACCCACCAAACACATTACAAAATTGCTTGTGGTAAAGAAGATGGATTTAGAATGAAATGAATGATCGAATGAAATAACTTTAAAACATTAAACTGAAATGCGGCTTTGCATGTACCAATGATGATCATGTGCCATGAACTGAGGAATCTGTGGTTCCTCTCTTTATTCTATCTACTTACCCATCAGTCTATCTATGGAGTTATTTATACTCATGGCATCAACTGACATGTTTATGTGGATGGTTTCCAAAACATAGACACAGCTCCACTGTCTTTCAAAATTTCAGCTCTACATCTTCAGTTGCCTTCTAGGTATCTCTGTCTGGATGCCTTTGTTTTTGTATCCTGATCACTAAAAACAAAACGAACAAACAAAAGAACCTCCAAAACTCCAAAACATAAACACACACACACACAGATACATCTTTTATCTTCCTTCAGAGATGGTCTTTTCCAACACATTGAAATTCTAGTGACTAAAAGAATCTGTGTACCTCTCCAAACATTTTAGATTCGAGCAGCATTTTTTTTTTCTTTTCGAGCAGCATTTTGGGTGAATAGCATAGGCATCACCTAGAAGCTTAATAGATATGCAGGATCTCAGGCCCTACCCCAGACTTACTGATTCACAGCTTTCATTTGAACCAGATCCCAGGTGACTTTTTGCACACTAAAGCTTGAGAAGCACTGCTCTGTTTTTTGTTTGCTTTGTTAACCTTGCTTAGACTATCGGATAGAAATAGGTGGGGACTCCTTCAGGAAGCACCCAAGTAGGGTTAAATGCACGCTCTATATAGGTTTTGTATACCAGGGTCTGTTAGATGAGGAATAAGACATCCAGAGTTCTAGCCTTTTCTTGGGTGAGTGGCCTGGAAGGGGCCACTCCTCATTATGCATTTCACTTGCACTCTATATTAACAAAGCCCTTCACCATCCATTTATTAGTGATTCTCTCTCAAACTCTCTGCATCGTCTTTCCAAGCAATAAATCATGGTGATTTTTCTTTGTAACCCATAAGTGGCTTATAAAATTGTAAACAAATTGGTGGAAAAGGTAACACAGCGGAGAAGAGTTTGAATTTTCCCACATCTATCCTCCATGCAACACTTAGGAAGAAACCAAGTACTCACAGGCTTGATTGTGTGTCTGGAATAGAATTCTAAAGAGAAGGAAAGAGAGAACTTCATATTACATGATTTAAGCTATTAGATAATAAATGTGGATAGGTTTGCCAAGGTGGGCTGCCAGTCTAATGACACTGGCTGAACTGAAGTCCAATGTCAACAAAATTAAGCTAATGCCTTTCACCCTCTAACTGTACTTAAATCACTCGTGAGCTACCATGTTCACACGAAGATTAAATATATTCTGCATTAGTTTATGAGTTCCCTCAGTTGAGTTGGACATAAAACAATAAATATGTAGTTTAATTTTTCTCCTGTATAAGTTGATTTTTGAAACAAGTTCCTCCTCACCCAGCAAGAGCAAGGTGCAACACTCTAGGGCCCTCTTCTTCCGCATGCATTTATCTCCAGGGATCATTTTAAGTTCTGCTTCTCTGTCTGGCCTCTCTCTCTCTCTTCTCTGTTCTCTGCCTTAACATTTGAGACTTCTCCTTGGTTCTAGAGGCTTCCTTTTTCGGAGACACAGCCTGCAGTTCCCTGTAGGTTCATATTCATAGTCTCACGGAAGCCTCTTCTACACCCACACGCAAACCAGGCTCTGCCACACCTGGCCCCAGAAAAACCTGCTCCGGCAGGCAGCAGGGCCAGCCCTGACTCAGCCTCCCTCTCAGCAAGAGTTGGAGGCCCCAGATTCATGCAGGTCACTGCTGCACTTTTTAGGTTCACCCGAGATAAGCAGCAGAATACACAGACCTGCGATTTCATGGCCAACCTGTCAATTTCTGGGATGGTGAGGCTCTCGAAATCAATGTTTTGATTTTGTTTGACTCTAAGAATGAATGTTTGTTTGACTCCCAGAATAAAAAGATTTTCATCAAAGCAAAATAAGGAAGCAGTAACTGCTGGCCTGTAGAGAAAGCAATGCATTTACCATTAAAAAAAGGAATCAGCTGTGATACAGGTATGAAAACAAAATTCAATAGTGAATAAAGCTGGGATGAGTGCGGATGAGAAAAAAAAAAAAAAAAGAATGGGTCAGAAAGAGACAGTCTTCTGCTGGGTGGCATCGGAGAACCTGCTGACCCCTCAGCATTTCACTACTGCCATGCCAGCAATCCGTGGGGGAAAGCAATTATTTTAAGGAAATCTATTTGAGTCTAACATTGTCATTATCCTTTCAATGCCACTGCTCCAACAATCCAGTTAAAGTATGTAGTCATTAAAAATAAGAAATGCTCTTTTTGCCAATACAATTAAGGCATTTTGGAGAGGCAGATGCTATTAGTTCAGCTTGTAGAGGCTTTTTCTTGCCATTTCTACAGAATAACATTTTTGCAAGTGTAAAGTGCAGAAACCAAGTCCAATACAGGGGTGCACAGCCAAGCAACTGTACTGGTTTACCAGGAACACACACACACCAATGCAAAATGGAGCTTCCTCTAAGATTAAAATAAAAATCTGTTTTACATCAGTAGAGAATAAGTGGAAAGTAACTATGCTTTCCAAAGAACAAGAGATAACTTTGGGGAGCTAACAAGAAGTTTCTCTGTGTAATAAATCAGTTGCCCCAAAAGTGGTTTATCTCATTCTTTTCTTTCTCTGCACAGGTCAGCTACATTAGGTGATTCAAAAGGGCTTGAAATTTAGCTAATTAAAGGAGTTTGAAGATGGGGCTGGAGAAGCAGGAGTAGAAAATTAAGAAGGTTAGAAGATTTGGCCGAAGTCCATTTATTAGTGGAAATCCAAAATTAATTCATAGAATACTATTCCTGAAAATATGTGGGTTTCTGAAGGCAGGGGTTCCTTTGAAAGCTCTACCATCTATCTGCTATTGACAAACCAGAAAAATCAGAAATAGTCCCTCTCTAGCAACATAAAAATGCTCCCATTTAACATTATGTAAGGCAGATGTGAGCAAAATATAGAGGTGATAAGAATCGCAAGAGTACATTACTCAAATATTTTGTACAAACAGAGCAATTCCAATTTAGGGGCAAGAGTGGAAATGGGCTTTGTTTTATTCAGATAAAGATGGACACATTGCTATGAGGCACATGAAAAAAATCCATGTCATCAGGGGCTATACCTTTGAGGTAGTTCCCAGACTGGAATTTCTAGACAATTGTGCTTTCTCTTTATTGCAAAACACAATGCAGAGGGTGGTTCCTTACCAATTACTCTGTGTATGACCTTGAGTGACTCACTCTTTTTTGGCCTTGGATTCTCTAATCACAAGATGATGGGCTATAGTAAATGGTTTCTGACATGTTGAAGCTTTTATGTTCTGTAAGACTATGAGTGCAGTATACGGCCCACTTGTTTACGGAAGTTTTAAGTCTAACGGTGAAATGCTACATGCACACAATAAAAGTTGTCAGTGCAAGGCCAAGTATTTTAGGTAACTAAATAGTACAGGCATTCATTTATGTATGGCCCATGTGCTCTGCTTGTAAGGCAGATCTTCCTAACACCCTCATCCTCCTCTAAATATGTATACCTTACCTTTCTCCTTCCTCTCATGGCCATATTTCTAGAACAGTTAGTATTCATGCACTGTCTTTATGACCTCATCTTCCATCAAATCCCCAGCCCACTGAAATTTGGCTTCCACTTCCCCGGCTCCATGAAAACTATTTCCTACCAAGGTCATCATCAACCCTCAGGTTGACAAATCCCATAGACTCTGTAGGCACATTATTTTGACTTCTCAGCATTTTGTACCATTGGCAAGTTGATCTTTTTGAAACTGCCTCTTCCCTTTATTCCCAAGATCTTATTCTTTCTGGTTTTCCTCTTTCCTCACCAACCGATTCTTTTCAGTTTCTTTTATGGGCACTTCCCCACTGCCAGCCCTTTAAATCCCCATGCTACCTCAAGTTCTGTTTTTGGCTCTGGCTGCATATTCTATCTCACTAGACAAAAGCTTTGGACACCACAAATGCTGCTGACTCTCCAATCTGTCTCTCTGAGACCTTTCTCTATCCTATAATTTACTGGTTAATTTACCTAATGTGTTAGAAGGCTCCCAACATTACATCCAAAATCCAACTTACAGACTTCCCCCCAAATTCGTTACCCTCCTAAAGTCAGTTCTGAACTGTTGCTCAAGGTAGAAATTTGGGAGTTACCATGAATTCCTCCTATGCCTTCACCCCACACCCCATGTAATAAATTGTTACCAGCCATCAATTCTACAGTCCACCTGCCTCTCCTCTCCACCCCCTCTATCACTGTCCTGGTCCAGGACCATATCATCTCTCTCTGGAACTTCGGCTGGCTGCCCTCAATGTTCCCAGACTCTGAGACTTTGTCTTATACACCATCCTCCCTACTGACATTAGTAGGTTCTTTCTCACAGCCAAATTTGATCATGTTCGACATTCTTTGTTATATTGAACTCTAGCTGATGCTATGTATGCTGATGTGGTTCAGTGTAAGTCTGCAATGTACTTTGAAATCCACTAAAAAAATAAGATGAATCAATGGATGAATCAAGAGACAAATAAACACATAGATATGTGATAAACTAGAGTGGTAATTGTCCTTTTTTGGTATGATATATATATTTGCTTAACAATTATCGATAATTGTTAAGCAAATGTATATATCATCTTACAATGGCATTTAAGCTTCTCCAGTACTGGATCATCACAGTGCACTTCTGCACCCTCATTGCTCCCAGCACAGGTATGGGGAAAAGGAGCTTCTCAGCAAATAGTTTAGCAGAAACAAATGGAGGATATCATTTCTAGCTGGCCTTTTGTCTAAGCTTAAAGTGATGATGAGGAATACTAGAGAATTATTCAGGATATATAAACTGAACATATACTTTCAATTATATATTATACATGTTTTTTAAAACAATTGATTGAAATATGTTTTTTGAGGCATTTAGAATTCATCTACATATCAGAAAGTAGAGCATCTCTCTCTGTTTTTCTTCGTGTATGAGATTAAAACAGAAGTAACCTTGAGACACTTTTCATTTGAAGAGAGAGTAAAATGACAGATTATTTTGTCAATAGCAAGCTGTTAACATTGAGTTCAGTAGATATTTAGAAGGAATTTACTGGAGCCTTACTATGAAACATTACCTGAGTTTTATGCCTTGGATTCAACTATGAGACCATTTCATAATAAGCCCTTTTTGCAACCTCAATAAATATACATCTTTGGATGGTGTCCAACACACCCTTTTTATATAATCCCACCCTGTAGGGAACAGTAATATGGTAAAGGCCTACTAAAATTAAGAATTTCTTTTATAAATAACATAATTCTAGAGGTATTTATAAAATCTAAAAATAAGAAGGGATTCATTCCACATTGTACACTTTGGTTGTAATCTGGAACTCTTTTGTCATAAGAAATCAGAACCAACTATATTCTAGTTCCAAGCATAATTTGGCATTGTTTTATTATATGTGGTCCAATTTCTTACAGTGAAATAAGTTCAGTTTGTTTCCCATGAATCCCATTCAGAGCAATCTTTCCAACGGAGTTTGGCACCAGAAAGAATGTTGAGGAACACATGTGGTTAGAGGTATTGCAAGAGGGGGTTGGATCGTTAGTACTGAATTCATCACAGTGAGTCCTCTGTGGACTTGCAAATCACGTTTCATCACAACCTGATTTTCAGGTACCTTTCTTAACTTTATGAAAACTCTTTCATCAAGTATCTAACAATTATAAACCAAAAAGCAAAATCAAAGATGAGATAACTTTTTCCTCCCATTTTTGATGTCAGCATAAAATATGTGCTATAGGAATGTTTGGGGAAAATGCTGTGTAGCAAGTCTTCTTATGAGGATGTAAACAAAGATGTACTTTCACCAAATGTCAAGCTTATGTTGTCAAACTTGATATGCAATGCCACAAGAACGAATTTATTGTGTAGATTTCCACGGTAGTGGTTCTCTGTGGGAAAGAGTATATTTGGTTAGGAAAACAGTTTGCAATCAAAGTATTATTGCTTTGGGGGCAAGGAGGATGTCATTCAGATTAATACAGGAGCAAAACATACTGATAAATTTTTTAGTTAATGCATTGCTAATAGAAAGTAATGTGTGTTAGAGTATCAACCAAGGTTTGCATTCTATTAGAAACTTCAGCATTAGATTTATGGAGTTGAAAAAAACGTATGAGTTTTGCAGAACCAAAACAAAACCACAGATTCATGGATCTCCTGGAAAATTAGCTCTACTAACAGTGTCTGAGGTTTGTTTATCACAGATGAACTAGCAACAAGGGAAAGTACTTGCCTACTCTGGTTAGAACTACTGGCCAGCACTTCCACTTGCTGCCTAGATGGTAACGGGTGAGCTACTTGATCTTTTGAAACCTCAGTTTTTTCATCTGCAGAAAGACTATAAAAATACTTACCTTTTAAATGTTATTATTGAAAGTTTCATACCATATTGCTTAGCAGGTTCTCCGTAATGAGGAGTTGTTACTGCTATGAGAATAGTAGTACATTTGCTTTTCCTCTTATGGTAATGGTGACAGTTTCCTCCAAATGACCTGGGAGTGAGTATGAAGTTTGGAGGCAAAATTTTGTGATGAAGACCAATGATGTTTTGATCCATTGTCACTGATGAGCAGCTCCTCCTGGGAACTGCTCCTGGAGACCCCTTTGGGGTTGCCCAGTTCTGTCCTGCTTTTCCCACCAGCAACCCTTGTGAAGCCACATGCACAGAACCAGGAGAAAAAGTTGCAGCTACAACTACTAAAGGGTGATGAACTTTTATAGAAACCCCATTTGGGAAGGACACAGGGCTACTATTTAAAAAAGTAAAATGTGGTGATCAATAGCAGCTACTTCAAATCCCCTGAGTGACCGCCCCTTTTTTCCTCTACCCCCCTCCCTATGATGGTTATTTTTGTGTTTCAACTTGGGTAGGCTATAGTGCGTATCCTGTTATTCAGTCAGCCACTCATCTAGGTGTTGCTGTTGTGAGCTGTTTTGTAGATATGCCTAATATCTACTATCAGTTGACTTTAGGAAAAGTTGATTTCCTTCGATAAAGTGGTGGGCTTCGTGCAATAAGTGGAAAGCCTAAAGAGTGAAAACAGGTTTTCTGGAGAAGGAATTTTGCCTCAAGACTGTAGCATCAAATCCTCCCTGAGTTTTCAGGCTACTGGCCTGTCCTACAGATTTCAGACTAGTCAGTCCTTATACATGGCAAGAGCCAATTCCTTAAAATCTCAGTCTCTCTCTGTCTCTGTCCTTCCTATTATTTCTGTTCTTCTGGAGAACCCTGAACAGTGCACCCTCTTTGCTACACTTCCAGAGATCTTCCCGTGGTCCAGAGGTGGACATGCTAAAGCTTGCTCAGCAGGGATCCAGGCAGGGACCCTTTTCTGTTCTGATTGGTCAGTTTCCAGGCTGTCCTGGTTGTTACCTGTTTTGAAACCACTCTAGGCTAGACTCGGAGAACATGAACATATGGCGTAGGAGGAAACACAGAGGGCAGAGCTTTGGGGAGATGGGCTTCCCTTTCCCTAAAGCTTTTCTTGGTGTCTATCATCCTTGCCCTGGTGTTTTTTTCCTTGCTATGTCAAAGAGGTTTCAATTTCTTGCAAAAGAAATTGTGCTGCTGATAAACATTAGTTATGGAAAGGTTTTCTTTCAAACCCAAGGGAAGGAGCAAGATAATTTCCCCTGGTTCAGGAAAGTCAGAGTAGAATAAAGCTTTTTGAAATATGAGCTTGATAAAAATAATATTGTCAGTATGAAATAAAAATGAGGACTTGGAGACAGTTTCATTCAAAGTCACTTGATCATATATAATAAAGCTGGGTGTGGGGGCTGGGAAAGGGATTGTAACACGCTGAATTGAATCAAGCTGAGCCCTGTAACTATAGCTTGAACACTGGGATAACCACTTGGCAAGGACTATGCTGCTGGTCTCTGGGGCCTGGGTGGACAAAGGAGTCTGCTGGGTCCCCAGTTGAAAATATTTCTTTGAGTTTAGGTTGGCTTTGCTTTCTCCTACCCTACAAACAAAAAACATTACTAATTTGTGTTAGTAGAGTTGGTCCCTAGAACACAGGACATTTATACAGATAAAATCTGTGATAGGCAGAATGCCCTACCTCACAAATTTAGAGAATAAGGTACAGTCACTTTTCTTATAATATTCAAACCACAGTTACTCTGAGAACCCTGTTACATCTAGATGGAGGAAGTTCGGTGTTTCTGTAAGGGTTACTCTTATAGTTTCTGGATATCCTGACGAAAGCCCACTTGTTCCACAAATTCACCCTGGTGGGATCCTGTAATTTAAATCTGGCACATGAATCAACCCTTGTTAGTTCTGCTGCTATGCTCTGCTGATCTCCCTTTCCCTCAATCACGGAATTTTCCAGGTGGCATGCTCACTTGTTTTTCTTTCACCCCAGCAGTGGGCTCTCTCAGGTCTTAGAGTCCCCATACCTGGCTTTAGGTCCTTGCCTGGCTTCTAGCAGTTTGCCACATATCTCTTACCTGCTGCCTCCATGTATCTGCAGAGGGCTCTCTGGACCCCTTCACTGGGCCCTCTGCCCTGTGGAGCAGAAACGGTCCTCCTCCCCTCTGTCAAGGACTCCCTCCTTGACTGAACATTAGTCAGGCTCCTTTGAACCCTGTTCTCAACGGGGCCTTGTCATTGGCCTGCTGAGTTCAGCATAGTGAGAGTATCCACCACCCCTGACACGCACGCACGCTGTATATCTTATCGAGTTCCTCTTAGTAAGTTTCCATCTGCTGACCCCCTACTGCTGCCCACTGGCTATAAATCCGCAGCTGTCTTTGCTGTGTTTGGAGCTGAGCTTAGTTTTATACTAAAGTCTTTTTCCCCTATTGCAGCCACTCAAATAAAATCTGTCTAACTATTTTAAAACAAATGTTGGGTGCAATTTCTCTTCGATACCTTCCCCAAGTTCAAAGTTCACTCATTTTCTGTGGCCCGATATGACTGACAGTGGGGACATTTATTTGCATAAGAAGAAAGTTCTACATTTACCCACAAAGTAAGTCTGACCTTCAAGTCTACCAGCCCTCTCAATGATGGCATTCGGTTCCATGAGCAACCCAGAGTCAGGCCCCTCCCTGGAGCCCTGTGTGATCTGCTTACTATTCTCTTCAGGGCCTGGCACACATCACCTGTGCACCTCTCCTCTGTCCTCATACTGCAGGGTCCAGCTCAACGCTCTTTCAGCGCTTGCCTGTCCTATTGCAATGACTTCTAGGTTGCCTGCCTTCAAATTTACCTCTGCAGAGTCATCTATCTGAGATGAAGGCCTCATGACTCCCTCCCTGATGCTCCTTCACGGCTTCCTGTTTCTTACAGAGTTAAGGCAAAGCTTCCAAGTGGCCTGTGTGGGTCTTCTCCATTCAATTCCTATTGGCTTTCAGATTTACACTCATAATAGCAGTCCTGAACCACTTGTCTTCCCTTACTCACTGTGTCTTGGTCATATGGCCTGGAACAGCTACTAGGAGCCTACCCTTTAATAAGGGGAAGGGAAGATTATGAAAGAAATAGAAGGCATTCTTTTTCTACCCTGGAGGCTCACAATGTGTTTATTTTTGTGTGGGTGGGATACAGCTGAATAAAAAGGAAGACGGTGTTTTGGCTACTGGGCCTGTGCTTGAAGTTTCCGAAGCAGTCCTGGTGAGGTCTTCTGAGGAGAGGAACGTGTTGACAGCGTGCAGCTGGAATTTATTTTATTACTTTCAGTCCTGATGTCTTGTCTGAACAACCCATTTCCTACATTCTTGACTGTGGGTATTACCTAAAGACACTGCAGTTTCTCTTGTTTAGAGAGGAAAAGGGTGAGCTGCTCGATTCATGTCATGATTTCCCCTCATTATTTCAGATTTCTTCACAAGGTGGATTTGATGAGAAATTAACTAGTAAACAGTTAGTTACAATTTTAGACAGCTCAGCATTAGGGCTGTGAGAGCTAAAACAATATATTGGTTTTCCTCCCATCTTCTAAGTTCTTCTGGCTGGGCTAATAATCAAATGAATGAGACAGATTAAACAGGAGAAAATCAAATTTTAACACCTATGCTTGAGGAATTCATAGAAGCATGAGAATTCCAAAGACAGCGAGGTAAAATAGGGCATATATGTCATATCGGACAAAGGAGAAAGCACGGGTGGGAGTCTGAGCTCTGAAGGAAGAAGGCAATTTACAGGCAGTTGACGAGGAGCAGGAGCACACACGCAGGTAGAGGTTTGCTAGGCAACCCAGAAACAGTGAGGGCAGGTGGGCACCCAGTAAACAGGCCCCTGCTTGGGGCTTTCCTGTCCACCAAAGTTAATTCAAATTAAGCTGTGGGGGTTAAAAAATGTGTTAATACTTTTCTTCCCACCTTCTAAATCTTAGGCTGGGCTGATAATAAAATCAACAGAGACAGACTAACAGGAAAAAAATAAAAGTTTTAATACATATGCATAGGGAGTTCACATAAGCATGAAATTCAAAAAACAGTGAGGCAACATTGGGTATGTAAGCCATTTTGGACAAAGGAGGCAGGGCAGGAAAAGCCTTGCTAAGCAACTCGGAAACAATGGGACTCCATGGGTATCTAGCTCACGGGCCTGGAGGCTTCCTGACTAATGCTGGGGTGAAGATTCTTAAGGTGATTAAGCCAAGGCTCCCTTTCTGAGGCATGCTTCTCTGTGTGAATCTCTTGGGCAGGAAAGGAGGAGGGTCAGAGGTTCTTTCTGAGTCTTTTTTTTTCTTTTTCCTTAATAACCAGCTTAAAAATAAATACCCCAAAAGGGAAAACTTTGGTCCCCTTCAGGACCAAATCATTTGGGAGCCAAATGAGACTGCACCTATTTGCATGCCTTGGTTTCTGACAGTCTTATGAGAGTTTATTTCCAGGTGTTGGCAAACTTTGATCCAATAAGAACATATGGGTACTTTGTCTTTTTATTTCAATTTCTTCTCTTGACTCCTTCCCCAGCTCAGCGCTTGCAGTCTTATGCTCCCAGGTCAGCTGGAATATTTCTGGACGTCGTGCCCATCAGCACGACCCTCTTTCCTTCTGAGCCTGCAGCTTTAGGACACGTGCATTTTGTTTTCCCCTGTGTCCTCCCTCTTTTTCTGGTTCATCCTCATTTCTGGTCAGTTACCATAGTTAAAAACCTACTGTGTCTTGTCATTCCTTTATCTACAGACAATATTACTAAGCTCTCATTATTCTGTGTGGAGGGGATAAAGATAAATGAGACAAAGTTCTCACTCCTGAATGAAATAGTAATTTGAAAAAATCAGGAAAATGAGATAATAAAAGTTAGAACAAACTATACAAAGGAGGAGCAATTTACTCTCGGAGCATGCAACCTTTAGCCTGTTTTCTGACTGAGGATCGCGCCGATAGAGACATCACCCTCACCCCCACACCAAGTCAGATTCTAGGAACATCTGTGCCCAACAGTTTTTGGCACTGTCTGAGTGAGGCAAAGAAACAGACCTCCCTTCCCTGTTCACTCTGTTTCTAGGTCTGAGGGGAAGAAGCACCAACAGGTGGTACTGAAGTTTTCTTCCTTTCATGCTACCTCAGGGCTGAGCAAAAAGTTTGGCTTCAAGTGTCAAGCAAGCCCATCCTCAGGGCCTCCCCCTCTCCTGGGGACATCGATGATATCCTCTCCTACGGCTGGCACTTGGAATCCACGCACCTTTGTGCCTCTCTGGTGTGGAGACACCACAGCTGCCTCTTTGGCCTGAAAGGGCTGGTCACGAAAAGTTTCCACTCTATTCCTCTGGCTTATGATCTTCCTACCTAGGAAGACCTATAAAATGCAACCAACGCCTCATTAATTTTAAATGAATCTCCCCATGTAACCACTCATCTCTGACGGCCACAATTAACCTCAACTCTACACTCCTTTCCTTTTGTGTTTTGCTGGCTGATTCCTTACCCGTTTGCCCTCTCTTAACTTCCACCCAGGAGTGTTGCAGGCTGTTCAGTAAAACTCTAGGAGGGACTCTCAACTTTACAGCTTTCTTTCCTTACAGCTTTTGGGACCCCTCCCCCTTTCATTCTGTGCCTACTACTTCCAGACGTCTGATAATGCTTTAAACATGTCGAATAATCAGACTTCCCCAGGAGGTCACTTTGACCTTGCAATTTCCTCCCCTACCTTCCTCTTTTGACTTTCAGACTTGTGTTTTCCGCTCCATGATGTGTGTGGGTCGTGGGTAATGGAATGGGCTTCATCAACTATGCATTTCCCACAGCAGGACGGAGGAAATTCAAGAGTTGGTCTTTTCTTCACAGCTAACAAAACCACCGTTTGCTTGTTGCTGGGGCCCCTGGATTTCTTTGTCTTGCCCTAGTCCTGGGTCCTGCTTCCTTTATGTTTATTGAGTGAGGAAAGCCTGAACATGTCACAAAGAGCTGAACATTCCCTGTGGTCTAGAGAAACTGAAGGCTGTGTTTTTTCAGATCTACTTTGTCATCTTGTACGCATTTGCACTTTGCCCTCTGAAGATTTCAAGGCCTTCTTCAGTGTGTCCATTCACCCTGTGCCCATGGGCCCCCAAGGGAAGGTCTCATTACTTCAATGTTATTTTCTTCACCTCCCACACTCTCCCCAGCTTTGCCTGCAGCACAGACTTTGGGGAAAGGGGAATGGCTGCTGACAACTTGCAGGTGTGTGATTTATATCCTGGATGATGGGAAGACCCAGTTGGGAGGGCTTATTTCCTCAGGTGGGGAGAGACGTAGCAATTATGGTAAATGCAATAAGGTGTCTAGAGAAAAGCAATCATATGAGTGCAGAGAGCCCAGGCTCTTGTTGTGGAACCTGAGCAGCATCCCTGTTCCCTGAGAGACTTAGGGATGTTGCAATGATGAAGAAACCTTGATCCTGAAGTCTCGGAGTGCTGGAAAGAACTAGCAGAAGACAGACTCCCCCCAGGTACCTGGGGGCAGAAAATGGGTTTCACATCCAATCCTGAATTATTAAAAAATAGTCTAAGATGTGTCACATGTCTGGAAAGCTTTCCAAACTAGCTAAGGAATTCCTGGTGCTGGTTGCTTGCTTTTCTTCAGTCTTGCTGTTCTTCCTTCCACCCTGCTCTCTTTCTTGCTTTTCTTTTCCCTTCCTCCTTCACTCCCTACCTTCATCCTGAACCTGGCTCTGTTTTTCCCCACACAACTGAGTGTCCTGTGCTCTCACTGTTAACCCCAACCGTGATGTGGGCTCGTGGCTGGTGTGCCGATGGGTGTCACTTATTGCCCCCATCCTTTCTCTACATTATATAGTCTTCTTGCCAGGGGACAAACTATTTCTTTTCCTTAAATGTTTTATTTATTTATTTTTTTCTAATTTTTAGTCTTAGCACAGCCAACATAGCCAACCGATCTGTAGCCCTCTGTAACCCCACAGAGCCACGTGGGTTAGGGTGACTAATTCAGGTGCTGCAGCATAGGAAGGATACTCTCTACTCACTGAGCACCAACTAAGTGGTGGCCTTATGCTGGCACTTTGGTAAAATCACTTAATGTCCTATTCACAGGTGGTCCTAACCACATCCTTGATATGGTTATTCCAACCCCATTTAGCATATAAGACTCAGACTTTGTCACTTCCTCAGAGATAGATTTGAACCCTAGGTTTCATTTTATTCTGAATTCCATACTATGGGTACACCTGTAGTACTCTGTGGGTATACGAATTCATGTCCACTGAAGAGAGCTCTGAAAAGAAGATTATAATCCAGTAATTTCTCTTTTATTTACAGCTATTTCCCACTAGTCCTAAAATGGACTAACTTCCAATATCCCCAAGGAAATTTCAAAAGACAAATTCTATTTGGAGACCATGTCTATCTTAGATGGGAAATGGGCTCTGTGCTTCTGCATCCGTGCCACCTGTTTTGATCAGAAAAACTAGGGCAAGCATGTCCTAAGAAGCCCTCCAAGTTTTGGTAGAAGGCTCAGTGGGTTTCTGATCCATGCCCTCTGGGAACAAGCTGCCTGGGGGATGGAGGGACTGCAGGACAGAGGGGTCCCCCTGTCAGGCAGTTTTTTGTTTTGTTTTGTTTCTAGGCACTTCCTCTGAAGCTCTGCTCCCTGGGCTAATTCTTCCTCCAGACCCCTTCACTTTCTCCCACCTTTTCATTTCCCAAACCCTCTTTAACTAGCCTTTCTCCCTGTAACGCTAGGGAAGTGTACTTTTACATGACTGCTTATCTCATAGTGTTGTTTTACCTTAATGCTTGACAGCTCTCTCAGATACAAGAATTTAATACTATTTTATGTCTTCTATCTCTGGCAAGGTTAGGTCACAGCATTCTGTGACTGAAAATCGTATTAGCATTTTCCTCATTTGTGCAAATGCTATCTTCCTATAAGCCATAATGTACGGAGTGAGAGATTTCAATGGAATGAAACTACTTAACGAAGAGAAAGAAAACAAGTGCTCAGTTTTTGTCCTTATTGTGGTGCAAGTTTGTTTTCTTAACAGGGAATTTTTCAAGAGGTCTCTCTTCGTGCTGTGACTTTCTGGAATAAATATGGGGAAAAGGGCACACTTCCCATGCCGTATCCTTTTTACTCTCTTCTGCTCCTCTGAGCTTTGCTTCTGAATACACAAAACCTGTATTTATGACTGCCAAGAGGACCTCGACTGTGAGGGAGAATTCATTGTAAATCACTCTTTCACAGCCAGTTAACAGGCAGTGTCTTTCTCACCAATAATTACGGTTTTGCTTTGAGTTGAGAAGGTTGTTTTGGGGGCAATAAATTGTCATGTCAGTTATCCTTCACTCTCTTTGCATGTGATTCCTCCGTCGGAAATTGGTGTTCTTAACAGTTGAACCTCTGGGGTCTCCAAGGCTTTGCAGCTGAAAATCTTGGAGTCCTCTGCTTTGGAAAAGGGAGGGGGTGGTGGGGAGAGAGAGAATGGGAGAGGAAGAGAGATGTAGGGAAGGCCCTTTTGTTTTTGACTTTGGTAATAGGAAATTTGAAAGTCGGGGAAGGGGACTTGCTCCTCTGATTAAGTATATTTTATATTAGACAATTTTAACAAGGTTTTAAAATACTTAGAATGTTTCCTTTTTTAATTTCAACACAGTGCTTCAAGGTCATGACCATCTGATTATTTACAGTGATGTACTCTTTCGTGTACACACATCTCTTCTAAGAAGCACCCACACAAACATGTTTGGATCACAGTGTGTCACTGTGAAAGTTCATGAGCAACAAGATTTCAAATATAGTAAGAGAATCAGAACTCTTCAATTTGTGGAAATTGTTAGTGGAAAGCTTTCCCAAATGACATTTAATTTTACTGAGTGGCAGGTTATGATAACATCATTTTAACATGTACAAACTTACTATTTCATGAGTCCTCTCTATAATTGTTTTATGACATTGTTGTTCTGATCGCTTTAGGTAATCAGTTACAAGGACTTGTTTGGCAACCTTTGTGAGAGAGAAAGCAATCCACCCAGATTTCAGGCGATTGTGGGTGATTGGTAAAGCCTGTGGTGTCTGGGGCCAAGAGCTCGTCCACCTAGAGTGTGGCACTGGGTCTTTTTTTCTCTTAAAGAGGAGGGGTTATTCAAGTCATAAAGGCACCATGCTCTTTTGACAATCTGCTAAACTGACACTGGGGTTTGGCCTGTTTCTCTTTTATGTGTGGATGGGACAGGGTCGAATTGAGACAGTTTGACCCATGGACTTTCTGACGTATGAAGCTCAGAGGTTTCAAAAGTAGGGCAGTAGGGCAGACAGGCAAAGAGGATGAGCTCAAATCAAACCCTGATTTGAGCTCTGGCTCTGCATTTATTAGCTGTATCATCTTGGGCAATATTACTCTACTTTTAGTGTCTCCATTTGTAAACTGGGCACAATAATGCTAACTTATATTTCTGGAAGCTTGCTGCCTCTTTCCACTTCTTCTGTTGCCACCTTGGTGCAAGGCACCCTCATATTCCACCTGGGTGACTACATCTGTCTCCTAACCATCTCTCCTTCCCTGACCATACACAGAGTAGACAGAGTGATTCTTTAAATATGTGATCTCAAAACTCTCCTGTGCCTTTCCTCCTCATTCAGAATAAAGCCAAAGTCCTCACTGTGGCTTTGAAGGCCCCAGTTGATTTGTCTCCTGGTTACTTCTCTGGCCTCACCTTTAAGTCCTCTCACTTGATCCAGCCATTCAGCTCCCTTTGCTCTCAGAACTCAGTGAGTGCCTGGCTCAGGGAATCATGCTGGCCTGGAATGCTCTTCCTGCATATTGATCCCCAGGGTGAACATCACCATTTTCTGCTCAAATGTCACCTGATCAGTAAGGCTCTTACTCAGTTTAATTTTTTCCTTAGTTTGCATGTCTCACCATCCTACACACTACTCATTTGCTGTTTCTCTCCAGCCTGGAATGCAAGTTCTGTGATGGCAGGGTCTTTGTTTAAGATATTTATTTCTGTGTCCCCTGTACCTGGAACAGAGCCTGGTTGGTTAACACTGATAAATGAATAGAGTCTGCCTCATAGAGTTGTTTAAAAAATTAAATGATATACTACTTCTGAAATGCTTGGCATGGCACTGTATACATGGTAAGAATGCAATACGTGTTAGCTATTATCTACTGCAGAGTTTAGTAACAAATAATTCACTTAGGAATAGAAAATAGGACTTTAACTATGGCAAATTGGCAAAGCCAACTGTTGGGGAGTAACTCACCCAAACTTTTTTGTTGGGGTGTGGGTTATCTTTGTAGTTCTTCCCTTTACACTATTTCTCAGTCACCATTTAGTGACAATTCACAAGACAGAAACAAGAAGAATAAAAATGAGCTTAAAGGATGGAGTAAAGCAATTACCTCAAACAGTGTGAGTACATGGGACTAAGTGAGTGACTTTAGGCTGGGGCAGCTGAGATTATAGGTAGGCAGCTTTTCTGGGGCTACAGGCTTGGAAGTTTTCCTGGAAGGAAGCATTGAGGTGATGGGACATGTGTCCTGTGTCTAAGAACCATAGGGGACAGTGCTCATCTTTGATATCAGTTACTTATTGCTATGTTATAAACCCATCCCAAAACTCAGTGACTTAAAATAAGGATTTGCGTTTCTCACAGTTCTGTGAGTCACTAGGCAGTTCTGTTCCTCCTGATGTTAGTTGGGGCCACATGTGGTGGGTGTGCCTGGGACTGAGTTGTCTGGGGCTGGGATATCCAGGAAAGTGGTTGTTTGGGCCCTAGAGATGGCTGTTGAGTGGGCATTGCTTCTTTTCCACATGACCTCTCTCTGGGATGTTCCTCATCATTCAGCAGGTAGGCAAGCTTAAGCTTCTTTACTTGATGATTGGCTTTAAAGAGAGCAAAAAGGAACAGTAAGACTTCATATGGCCTAGGCCTGTAATCCACAAGATGCCACTTTGCTGCATTCTACTGGTCAAAGCAAGTTGTAAGGAGAGAGCAAAAATAGTTCTCTTACCATAGGAGTGGGGTGTGCAAGTGTGTGTGTAGTTAAGTGGGTGGTTGGCTGCCATCTTTGCAGATGATCTATGGCACTCTTTAACTCGCACCAAATGAAGGCTTTTGTCTTGGACTCCCAATGAGTCTTTACTGCCTACGGGGGAGCTGGACTTCACAATCCTAATGCTTCAAGGCCAACAGTCTCAGTATCCAGCTCTGTACAGAAGACTGTAATCTCTGTTGTGAGGAGTACAGTTTTCCTCTCCACTTTAAAAAAAAAATCATTATTGGTTTAGAAGCTATCACTTTGGAGCTGTATCCTCTGTGGTTAAGTTTTTTGTTTGTTTGTTTGTTTCATTTTGTTTTGTTTTTTGATTTCACAAGCATTTATTGAGCCCCTCCTACATGTCAGACACTGGCCAGGCTCTTTAACATGCTTATGCCATTTAATTTGCACAGCAACCCTGGTGGGGGTTTTATGATTCAAAAGGAAATTACTCACTCTGTTTTTTTAATACAGGACATCATTTACTCAGGGTCACATGGGTGGATAATAAAGGGCAGAGATGAAAGTCAACTTAAGCATTGCATGCATGTTCTACGACAATAGTCAGCCTCTCTTTCAGCTGGGTGAAGAAAGCCACAAGGGAACAAAGATGAAGAAAGACAATAATGCTTATTTTAGTCCATTTAGTTGAAATGAGTCATGGATCCATTTGACATACAAAGAAAGGGATTGGCATACACATGGACTTCAGAATCAAAGCTATTTACCTGGTAGGATTTTGTTTGGGAGTTTCTGGAAGTCATAAATTGAGTTATAAGTTTTGATTCTCAGGTATGTCAGTTAAAATGAGGTCTAGGAGCACACAATAGAAACCCCCTAATGACAGTGAGTTAAATAGAATAGACACTCATTTCTCTCTCATGAAATGAAGTCTGGAGGTGGGTACTGCAGAGCCAGTGTGTCTGCTCAACAAAAATCAAGCACCAGGGCCCTGTTGGTGTGGCTCAGTGGACTGTGCACTGGCCTGCAAACCAAAGTGTTGCTGGTTTGATTCCCAGTCAGGGCACTTGCCTGCATTGCAGGCCAAGTTTTCAGTGGGGGGGTGTGCAAGAGGCAACCACACATTAATGTTTCTCTCCCTCTTTTTCTCCCTCCCTTCCCTTCTCTCTAGAAATAAATAAATAAAATCTTAAAAGAAAAATTAAGCACCAGGCTTCCTCAGCTTCTGTAAGGGAGTAATGATTAAATAGTAATAACTAAAATTGCAAAATAATTAAAACAATTATTTAGTTTATATGAAAGTTTCTTAATACTGAGTTTAGATGTAGTAATTGCTTTATTCATAAAAAAAATAAAAAATAAAAAAAGAAAACTGTCCTGAATAGTGTTTGAAAGAAAAGGAAGGAGTATTTAAAATTATTGATCAGGGACATTTTGGTCAATTTTTATGTGGATTACAGAGTAAAAAGTTTAATATATTCCCCAAGTATTTACCTTTATTCAGAGAAGAACTTCAAAAGCTATATGTATACAATCCAAGACAAATATTTTATTTTCTCTTTTTGCAAAGAAGAATTATAAAACCTATATGTATACAATCTTTCCTTATATTAGAAAATTAAGCCCAATTATAGAATCCCAATAGAATTTGGATTATTTTCTAAAGGGTAAAATTCAAAGTTTGAGTAACAAAAATGTGTGCTTTATTGTGATAAAATATCTTTGATTTAGATTTTAGATATATTTACTCAGAACAGTCAGGATAGACACTAAGCATACAAAAATAAGCCTACCTCTTTTATTGTTTTTCCATTTACAAATGTAAGAACTCAACATCTCTGCAGAATAAATTTCAAATGTTGATTTTCTTAAAAATAAAAATGAAAGACCGGGCTCCTGTGTGGTTACTGCACCATCCTCCACAGATGCTTCCACTCACGGCCTTGTAGGTCCAAGTGCTTGTCTATATTTAATCCTCAGGAAGGAAGAAAAGAGAAAGAAAGGGTCACTCCTTTCCTTTAGATACTTCTCAGAAGTTGCCCATGACATTTCTGCTTATATCCTATTTGCCAGATGTGGTTGCAAACCATGTCTAGCTGATAGGCAGGCTGGGCAATTGGCAGCTAAGAATTGGGGGTTCTACTACTAAAGAAGTGGGTACACACTGGGGGGCAATTAACTGTTTCTGATAGAGCTAGTGTGGTTTGTAAAGTTATATTTTAATCAATGTATAAAAAAATAATAAAACTTTAGATTAAGTTATTAACAATTAAAGGTGAATATTTTTTTTCCTAGGTGTGTGTTTTTTCTAATAGTGAGCTATAACAGTATTATCTTTAAAGCACAGTGTTTGGTGTAATGTTATTGGGTGTTTAAATTTAGGTGCTTTAACAAAGTGCTCTACTTTGTGAACTAGGAAAAGTCTGCTTCTCACCATTTCAGACAAATCACGTTGATGGCATAAAAGAACCTGTTTAGACCACATAGCCAAGTGTAACACATTGCCACTAGCTAATGAAACTTTACCCTCACCCTGCCAATAAGTAGGAGGAAACAAATATGTCTATTTAGTACTAGATTCATTAACCTAAACCTATGAAATGAAAATTATAATGTATAATAATAGACTTTATGATTACCAAAGTGTATAAAGTAAGCAATATTTGAACAGAAATTATGTCCTACATTTTGCTTGTTGCTCTGATGGTCATGACAAAAGGATGCATAGATTTAGTATATTTATGAAATGAACTTATTTAATTCCTTTGATATATGTTTGGCTTTGTTTGGTTTCCATATGTCTACTATAGACTGTTGAGGGGATATACAGGAGTATAAGATACTGCCCCTGTTTTCTGTGCGTTAGTAATACAAATGAGACAAGGTGAGAGTTTAGCTAGACTTTGGAATAGGAGTAGGGTTTGCATAGAAAGTAGGAAAGGAAAATCAACGCATTCATTTACACCTGCGGTCCAGGGAGGAGGGCAACAGCCTGGATGAAGCAGAAGGGAAGAGTAGGAGATAAGGTGGGTGGGGTGGGGTCATGTGGAAGACACCAAAGGCTAGGGATATGAATTGGTACTTTGTTCTATTGGCAGTGAAGACCAATGAGCTATTTCTCAGCAAGAAGATGGTGAGGAAAGTACAAGAATGAGGCCTGAGGATGGATTATCCTCCTGCTTCCACCTTTGGAACACAAGCCATAAAGGAGATACAAGGGAAGCACCCTTCTGGTAGCAAGTAAAACCAGGAGGGCAGAGTGCTAGAAATCAAAATGGAGGGTGCCTGGGAGGTGGGGGTGAGGGTGGTTGTTACCAAATTGTGACATGTTTCATAGGATTAAATGTGGATGAGAAATGAGTAAAAGGTAGTTATTGGATGTGACATTTGAGAGTCACAGTTTCAGGGGTGTCCCATGGGCCAGACTGCCTGAGGGCAGGAAATGAATGAGTGCTACAAAAATGCAGCAGTAGGAGAGATTATGAAGACTGGCTGAGAGGAAGGAGGTAAAGCAGTTGGAAGGGACTCCCCTATGTCCACCCCCTGAAATGGGGAGAATTGCAGGTTTCAAGGAAGAAAGGCAGCAGCTGTGAATGGGCCAGAATAAACTTATGGAGAGGGAATGGTCATGGACACGAAGTCCCTTGGGTATTAGCAGTCTAAAGATAAGAGGAGGGCTAATTGTCTTTAGGTAGGAGGAAATCTGTCCTTCTGGGGCTGGTAGGACAGAGGATGAGATGGTAAATAGAGGGAGAAGCAAGCTGGAACTGGAGGCAAGGACTCAAAGGTGTGGGGGGAGCTCTGGAACTCCCATAGTGTGAGGGGAGATGGGTGAAGCAGAAGAGCGATTCCTATTGAATGTGCATCTGGGATTGGGAGCAGGGCTGCCTGCATGGCTTTCCTTCATCAGGCTTCTTGGGCCTCAGTAGGAGCAGAAAAGATAAGCTGTGGTGATGGCCTGCGTTGGTGACTGGCATGCTGAACTTGACAAGGGCCTGAGGCAAAGGGGTTTCTTGGTGATGTGGAAGTTCCCACTTCCATTTCTTCTTTAGGAGGGGTCCCATACTGCATATTTAGTTATCATGTCATAAATGTTTCCAGGTGATCACTTTATTTCACAAGAGCAGATGGTGAATTCAGTGTTCCCTTCGGCTGCTGAATGCATGGATTCTATGGCACATATTCAGTGCTAGGAAATACTAGGGTATTAAATGTGGTAATAAATAACTTGCTCCGGCTTTAATTGTGTGCCTCACAATCTGTATGTTTGCAAATGAGCTAGAGCCTCTTCTTATTCTTTCTTTTAATTCAGTTTGAGGTCTTGACCTGAAGTACTTCACAGGCATTTTTACATGGTCAGGATGTTATTGGCTTCAAGAAAAAGCAAAGCTCATACAGCAGATGAGTTTTAAAAGCAGAATGATTAGAGCTTCTGTGTCCTGACCAGATGTGAGGGGTCCACAGGTGGCCTGATGGGTGCAGAATTCGAATACTGTGGCTTCTGGTTTACTATCCGGGCCAAACACAACAGGGACAGAGGGCAGAAAGCAATAGAGGGTGGAACCTCCCGGTAAGAGGAGACACCTGACTCTTCCCTCCCTCATTCAGCTCTACTCTTACCATGGTAGAATGAACTAGAATGTGTTTCCTTCCCAGGCTCTCATTAGTTACTTGGCCACACAGAGCAAACCTGCCACAGACAGGTAAGTCAAAGTTCCCGACTTGCTCAGTGAGAACCCTCTATTCTGGAACCAGCATTTGTGCCGTGTCTCAGACACCCCTACCTGAAAGCCTCCCTGGATGGCAGTCTGGCCTCATCTCCCCTTCTCCAGCCAAAGAGGTGGTCCTAGGAATGGGGAGTTTCTCTTGTTTGTGTTGTCAAAGGACATACTAATTACTAAATGGATCAGGGAGTGCTGCTGGGGGAGGCTCTGAATCTCCAAAGTGAGCTGTGGCAGTTCTTGAGGGAATCTTTGGCATGAAGTATACCAGCACTTCTGTCCTTGAAATCTGGAGGTACCCCATAACAGAGTCTCATATTCCTTGGAAGCGGTTGACACACTGTGTTCAATGCGTACTGCCTCCAGGAACCAGAGGTAGTTTATTCTATGAAGCTAGAGAATGGGTGTTAGAAACCTGAGACTTTAGGTTTGGGAAATATGATCTTTTTCTCTTAAGAGCTATGTTAGGTCCTCTGAGAACTCCAGGTTGTTCTCAGACAGGATGGCCTTGACTGCTCTCAGGAAAGAAGGCTTTGTTTTTGTTTTTGTGCCATTTCCCTGGAAGCCACAGGCTGAGATAAATAGTACTGTGCAAGACAAGACATAGGGTTAGGAGTTAGTGTTACCCGAGGTTCGACCTCCGTCTGCTGGGTGACCTTGAAGAAATCCCTTTCTCACTCATTCTGGAGTTGGAATGTGGGCTGATTGCAGTCTGGCTGCTGGCTGGTTGGAGCTCACTGAGGCGGTGAGGCTGGTGCAGGTCCCTTTTGTAACGGGCTTGGACTCCTTACACGGAAAAGCACCATAAACAATGTCCCATGATTGACAGGGGTGGTGTGATTGTTCCTTTAGGCTCCTGCCTCACAGTGTCTGGGCTTCAGTCCCAGGGTCCGATGCATGCTGGAGATGGCCACCTCCCCACCCACAGACTAGGTATTACTGGCTCCCAGTGTCTGACAGTTTTGTGTCAGTGGACAATTAAATTTGGTTTCTCTTGGTCTGGCTAAGGCCAGTGAAGTCGACTAGCCAACAGAAGAGGCTCAAAGGCAGTTCTCTAACCACTTCATTAGCCTGGGTTGCAGGAAAAGCAAAGAATAGATTTGAATAGGGTATTTGCATATCTACACAGCTTCCCTTCTGTTCAAGGTCTTCCCAAACTCTCAGAAGGCCCTGCCGCACAGCTCATTGGATTTCAGGAGGCTTTTTTTGGCTTTGGCTGGGAGAAGGAGGATATTAAGAAAGCCAAACTTTCTCAATTTTTGTTTCAGTTGTGTTCTGTGTTTAATAGCCATTGAGTCTGTTCTGCCATGTTTTAAAATTTTGTATGTCTTTCATATACACATTTTTTAATTTATCATCTGATGCCTCAGATATCAACTGATATTGATAGTGTTCAGTTCTGACCCAGAAAAACATTAGGTTAAATAACTTTTGTTGCCCTGAGACCATCTCCCACTTGTACAAGAAAGGCTGTATCTGGTGCAAGTTTCTGGGAGATTCTGCCTTCCCTGTAGACTAGAATTCTTTTTATGGTCCTTTCTATAGTCAGCATTACATGGAGAGTGGAAATTGTGGACTGACTCCAAAGTCAACCCATTATCTGTTCTATTCCAAACAACAATAGTCTGTTACTTTTCAGAGAAAAAGAACGCTGTGGCATTGAGGATCTTTTTTCCCCTGCAGTTCTGACAGTGAGGCTGTGCAGTTCTTGATATTCCTGTACTACTAAAAACAGTGCTAATAACTCCCTGCTCTGATATATTGTCCTTTGTTCATGATGCGGGAACTGCTTCCTACAGTGATTTAACTGTGCTCCTGACATTACTTTTTGGGTCACAAGGAGATGTTCTATTTCTATATCTCCTTGACATTTCTCTCCCTTCAAGCTGTTCCAAGCCTTTCATTCTTTTGGCCACAGAAACATCTGGAAAGAGGAGCCTATAATCATGGTCTCCACTTTCTTCCCATTCATTCATTACCTAATTTCACTCTGGCTTGTGTCCCATCACTGTTAGGATCTCATTGCTAATTCAGTGACTTGATTAGGGTCTATGATTTTTCATGGGGAAATATTAATCTTCAACTGAAATTTAGCAATTTCTTCAATTATGAGTGTAGGCAGCAAACCACAAAAGTACTAATAGTATCCATAAGTATTTCAACATCACATTACAACTATTGTGGATATCTAGAAGTATTGTTTTTTTTTTTCATTACTATTGGGAAGTTACAATGGTTTATAGACTAACCATTAGATTGTATTACTTCATAAATTAACATAGAAGCATATGTGTGACTATAATATGTTTTAATATTTTATAACCAATATAAGTAGTTTTATTTAATATATATTATATTTTGTGTATGTAACTATTATTTTGAGAAAGGGCCCATAGGTTTCACTAGACTACCAAGAGATTCATGGCACAAGAAAAAGGACAAAAACCAGTTTTAGTCATTAGCTACCTGGTTTCTCTAGAGTATTCCTCTTACAAGAAGAGTCTCCCACCAAAAGCTCTCTTTTCCTTTGCTTGCACAATAGCACTCTTTGTGCCATGTTTCTCATTACTCTTTCTATGGCTCTTAGTCCTTTAGTTTATTTCTCACATTTAAGATTGTTCCAACACTCTACCCTCCTTCCCTCTCTCCCACCCCTCCTTTCTTTCTTCCACAAATATTTATTGAGTGTCTACTTTTAAGTAGCTGACGGTCCTGTGGTGGGCACAGACAACCAAGAAGGTTGGTATGAGATAGTCTGATGTGTGCTGCAGGAAGGATGTTTGGAGACACTAAGAGGAAAAACCCAAACCAGCCTTGGGAGAGGGGAAAGACTTCTCAGTGGAGGTACTCTTAAACTAAGCCCTGGAAGGTCAGGTGGAGTTAGCCAGGCTTGGTAGTGTTTGGGAACAGAGAGGCAGGCTCAAAGGACTGGTTGGGTGATGAAGATGAGGCTGGAAAGGTAAGGATTGGCCAGTCTCAGGAGTGCCTTTCAAACCATGCTAAGCATATCAAGCAAGGTGTTTTAGGAGAATTACATTTTGAAAGATTGCTCTGGTTTGGAGTGAAGAAGAAATTGGAGAGGGAAAACCTAGAGGTGGGAGACAAGTTGAGAGAGGCTGAGAAACACTAACCTTTGCTCTTTCTTGAATGCATCACACGTGTCCATCCCATGCTCATGCTTTCCTTTTGTCTGAGATACTCTTGTTTGGTACCCAATGGACAAGTTTGCTCAGCCTCTCAGGTAATGTCTTCTCCTTAGAGTCCTTGACTTCCATGTTCTTGGAGGACATTATTTTTCATGCATCTTTTATTTTTAACCTCTTCTAGGAATTACTTGAAGACAAAGTATGGGCCTTGTTCATCATGATATTCCTGGCACTCAGCATATTGCTGGGCCCATAGTAAATTTCCAAACTGAGCCAAAGTAAGGAAGAGAAAGTACAGAGGTTATAGAATTTGTTCATAGCAAAGAGAGCCCACAAAACCCCTAAGAGCTGTCCAAAGAATCATGAAATCTCAGGGTGTGAAGATCATCTAGCTGTCCTTTAGCTTTTAAATAGAAGCACTTTGTTTTTGTTTTCTACCTCCCCTGCTGCTTGCTGCTTCCACCAGCCCATCAGTAGGTGTTGCTAGAATTTGGAGGTTTGAATAGGACTTTAAAGTTTTTTTTACTTTTAGGAATATGAATTTAATGGTTTTCTTTTGTTTTCAGTGAGAGAGATTTTCCCCCAAGATGACAAAGTAGAGAGTAACTAAGTAAAGTGGGGTGTACCTCAGTCAAGGGAAATTGTAGGGTTCAAGGTCAGGACATCTGAAACCCTGACCCCATGGTGGAAAGCATTTGTGGTGGAAAGCACTTGCTCTCTTGGGGTGGGGGTGGGGTGCAGTGGCAGCCTCAGTTGTAGATATTTTACCAGGAACCTGGACAAAGTCCTTGTGCTGGCTTGATAATTAGCAGAGGGTGACCACTTGCATAGCTCCCACATTAGATTTCAGACCCTTGCTGAAGGTTCTAGAGGGAAAAACAGGGCACGACACACATATATATTTTTTGCTGGTGTTTGCTATGTTTCCCAACTTTTCCCCATGATCAAAATGGAAAAAATGTTAATAGGTTCAGGTTCACTGCTTTTTTATGCAGGTGGCAGCCAGACACCAGAGAACCCTGGGAAGTGGAAAGAGCATTTATAATGCTATTTGAGGAGTGATTACAGGTCACTCCTCAAACTTTCTGTGTCTGTAGGTCCAGTGGAGAAAAAGCTGTTCACTGGCTGGTAGGGATGGATGATCATGTAATGGGCTTGTTCTCTGGAAGGTAGAATGTTGATCAGTAACAGAGCCAATCTTCTTCCCTTTCCTTCCAAAAACAGGAATTAATGTTGGGGGGTGGAATTAACCCTTGAAGAGACAAACAAAACAATAACTGAAGACCCTAAAGATAAATAGATACTCCTGACAATGAATTAGGAAACTCTAGTTTACATTTGACAAGTAGAGTTGATCCTTGAAAAACACGGGTTTGAACTGGGGAGGTCGATTTATACCATGGATGTTTTTGTTCTCATAAATTTACAGCATTGATAAGTTTTTCTTCTTTCTTATGATTTTTGTAACATTTTTTCTCCAGCTTACTTTATTGTAAGAATACATATAATATAAAATATGTGTTAATTGACTATATTATCAGTAAGTCTTCTGGTCAATAGTAGTCTTCTAATAGTTAAGTTTTGGGGGAGTCAAAAGTTCTATGTGGATATTTGACTGCACAGGGGGTATCACTCCAACCCCCATGTTGTTCAAGGGACAACTGTACTTCAGTAAATTTTTCCTATAAACCTTAGGCAAACTCTTGCCTTAGCCAGATATTGGAAGGGAAAGTTCATTTTGTTCTTATCAGGACTAACTGGCATTGGAAATTTCATCAAGTAAGTTGGTGAACCCTGTGGATTAGAAAAAATGAGAGTTACAATTTTTGAAACCCAGCCTTTATAAGATGCGATTGCAATTCACCCAGTGAATAAGACAGTAGGTTCCTTTAACTGCATTGTGAGTTAAAGGAACTGCATTGAACTAGAAAGAGAATGACTAACTCCTTGAAGAGACCTTGATGACCATTTACTTAGAAGCCTGCACCAAGGAGGTTCAGGAAAGTCATCTGCTGGAGCCACGTGTTCACAAAGGGTTTTTAATATAGGCATTGGGATTCTCTTCAAATGAAGTTATAGACAGAAATACCCAGATGGAGCAAAAGACAATTGTTATACAACTTAAAACTCGTGTTCCTCTGCCAGACCATACTGCCTGTGATGATCCATGAAGTAATATTTTTAAAATATTTATTATCTTATGATTAGTGCCAATTGTATTGCATTGTATCAGTGTTGTGAGTTAAAGGAATTAATTTGTCAAATATAAACATTTATGGAAGATAATAATCCTCCCTTATTGATGTTTTCTCTTTCTATGGTTTTAGTTACTTGCAGTGAACTGTAGTCTGAAAATACAAAATACAAAATTCCAGAAATAAATTCATTAAGTATTAAATTGCATGCCATTTTGAGTAGCATGATAAAATTTTGTGCTGTTCCACCTGAGATGTGAATCTGTCTGGCATATCCTGCCTATTAGTCACCAAGTAGAGGTGTTGGTTAGTTATCAGATCTACTGTCAGGGAATCCCAGTGCTTGTGTTCAAGTAGCTCTTATTTTAGTTCATAAAAGCCCCAAAGAGTAAGATTAGTGATGCTGACAATTCAGATATGCCAAAGAGAAGCCATAAAGTGATTCCTCTGAGTAAAAGGTGAAAGTTCTTGACTTAATAAGGAGAGAAAAATGCTGAGTTTGCTAAGACCTATGGTCAGAACAAATCTTCTATGCATGAAATTGTGGAGAAGGAAAAAGACATTCTTGATAGTTTTGCTGTTGTACCTCAAAATGCAAAACTTATGGCCACAATGTGTGATAAGTGTTTAGTTAAGATGGAAAAGGCATTAAATTTGTGGGTGGAAGACTTCAACAATGAATTTCTGAAATGAGTGACACCAAGCCATTTACTGCAAGTAAGGGATGATTACACAGATTCAGGAATAGGTTTAGCATTTATCATCTCACATTATCACAAGAAGAATAAATGAGAATAGTACAATAAGGTATTCTGAGAGAGAGACAGAACACATTCACATAACTTTTACTATAGTATGTTGTTATAATTGTTTTATTTTATTATTACTTATTATTGTCAACATCTTACTTTGCCTAATTTATAAATTAAACTTCCTGATAGGTATGTATGTATAGAAAAATATAGTATATGTAGGGTTTGGTACTGTGCATGGTTTCGGGCATACACTGGGGGTCTTGGAACATATTTCCCATGGATAAAGGGAGACCACTATACTATAATTTTAATAACACTAGTGGTCATTTATTCATTTTTGTTTTTGTTTTTTTAACAAAGTTTTTTTTTAAGATTTTATTTATTTATTTTTTAGAGAGGGAAGGGAGGGATGGAGAGAGAGAGAGAAACATCAATGTGCGGTTGCTGGGGGCCACAGCCTGCAACCTAGGCATGTGCCCTGACTGGGAATCGAACCTGCCATGCCTGGTTCGCAGCCCGCACTCAATCCACTGAGCCACATGAGCCAGGGCTGTCTAGTGTTTCTAAGTGCAAGAAGGCTGTGATATGTCTTAAATATGTGTATTAGAGAATCTTTTATTCAGTCATGCATTATAGTGCTGTTGGCTGTGAATTCAATGTTAATGAATCAACAATATATATTGAAGGAATTGTCTTTAAACAGAAACACACATTAAACAAGGTCATGTATTGATTGGCTGATAGAAATATGACCAGTGGCTTACAAGAAACCTAACCTGGAAATTCCCTAGGAGCAATGGTTCAGTGTTCACTAAGAGTTTATGGAACATGATTACAATGAACAATGAGAATCAACTCTATTTGAAACACATGAGATCTCATGAACCATTTTCTGTGCCTCTTCCTGGGCAGCTCACCTGCGCTGGTCTTGGGGTTCATAATGTGTTTGAAAGGGAGGTAAGTTTAATAGTTGACACAGTAATACATGTGCACACTGCCCTCTTCACAGGGATGGGTAGAACTCATTTCTCTAAATGACAGGGATTCCTGACCATCGTTATCTTGAGGCCAAACTCTTACAGGCAATTTGCTGTGTATTGTCATGACACCAATATAACTGACTTAATTCACAGGCAGGCCTAGTGGAAGATCAAGTTGATCAGGAAGAGCCCTTTGGCTGTGCTGCAACCCTATATGTTTGGATTTTTTCCTGGGCTTTATTCACCACCTGGAATTACAGTGTGCACCAGAAAGAAATGGATTCATTGAGCTGGGGGCAATGAAGAAGATTCAGACAGAATTATTTGGTTTTTGAGGAAGCCAGGACTATAAGAAAAATATCTGAAGGGAAGGAGATAATAAGGCAGTCTATTGATTGTTCAGGATTTCTTATTTGGGATTTCTTTTTCGGTACTCAACAGGTAGATGTCTGTTGGGATCATCACTGAGTGTTAGAAGCCTGCTTGTTGTTCAGATCAAGCAACGGAGCATAGGCTAAGACTTTGATGATGTGCACTAAGCAACATTCTCTTTATATTATTATTTATTTTCTTCTTCAAAAGGGGGAAAGCTTCCTTGAGGTTACTGAGAGCACTGGGGATTCTTTCTGAGCTCTTTGGAACAGGTATGAGAAAGGAAGTTTGAGTGTTTTTTCCCTATTTGGAAGTGTTCCCAGAGTCTGCTTTGTCATAACTTCAACTCACCAGTGTCATAGCCACCTTAGGATTGTGCACTGCTTTCTGTGGCATCTTCCAAATTAGCATCCAGGAATGACTCATACAGAAATCTTTGAGGAGACATGGAGAGGTGGAGAGGGAGACACAGGGAGAAAGATATGCTGAGACTTCGTGAGACTGTGGGGAAAAACACTCATGCAAATTGCAAATCAGTAGAGGTCCAGCTGTCTAGGACAGACCTCCTGCTTGGACTCTAGAACTTAGGACCCACGCTGGATTGCTCCATCTGTCGTGGCAAAAGCAATGCTCACCATATAAAACTTGCCAATTCTTTGCCCCAGCCTTCCTGGGCTCCTTTGTGTCCTAGCACGTTAGTAGACTCCCTAGCCCACCCCAACCCCCAACTCCCAGTTATCCAAGCCAGAAACCTGGAAGTTATTTTAAACTCTTCTCTTATCATTCACATCTAATACATTCCTAAGTTTGTCTGAGGATGGCCTGTCTCACAAATATGCCCACATTCATGCATTCCCTTTCTCTAACCCACTGCCAGTGCCTCACTTCCAACCTCTCACACTTTCCACTTATCCATTTCTAGACCCACTGAATGCGTCCTTTTCCAGATTTGTCTCTTTTCTCATCAAAGTCAGTTCCTCAGGTTTCTTTTTGATGAAAGCCTTCTAATGATTCCTCATCCCCTTCAGGGTAAAAGCTGCACTCCTGTGAGTGATACATGATGCTCTTGTGGGATTTGGCTCCTGTCTGTCACCCAGGCTCTCTCTTCAGAACTTTCCAACTGCTTTGGTAAATTTCTGGTTTATTTGCCTTTGCTGTCCAGAATATCCTTCCCAGCTTTTCTCTTTGGGAAACTCCCACTTTGTCTTTAAGACCCAGATCCAGGGTCTCAGTTCTCTCCCCATGATGATGACCAATGTATTTAACAGGTGGTCTGCTTGGGCTGTGAGCAATTAGATCAGAAGCCACGGAGAACTCCTGGAATGGCCCTGCCTTAAGGCACCAGGGAGCTGTCATCTGGGTTTCCCCACCCTAGCACAGCTGATCATCCCTCCTTTGTGTTACCACAGTACATGTGGAGGCATCATTATTCACCCTGTAGTTGTCATTCAACAAACATATTTAATAATTGCCTACTCTGTTTTGACCTTGCCTGGATCATGGGAAGAGAAAAATGAGTAAGATAGCATTTCTGTGTTTGGGTGCTTGTAGTCCAGTTGTACAGCATTTTTCTCTTTGGTAATTATCTTCTATAAGACTATCAGCTCCTTGGACAGTGGGGACCAGCTCTGTCATCTCAGAATCCTTGGTGCCTGCCTGGTGCTTGACAGATAGCATGCTCAGTCAGTATTTGTTGAGTGAGGGTGTTTGGCTAGGGTCCCCTGCATCTGGACTCAAGGGTCACAGTGTCAATGCGTTAAAATGATTCAATGGGTTGATTGCTCATGGGGCAAAGGGTTTCTTCCAGCAAGAGGTGTTAAGTAATAATGTTTAATTATAAAGGTATAACCCAGAGAATCAATACATTTATCTCCTCTCTTCCTTCTAATTCAGCTTTTTCTTTCCTTTTTATACTTCTTATTTGAATGGAATAGTGTTACCCACTCACTGGTTTTATATAGCTCCCATTGAAGTAGAACTCAACAGAAATTGTGCCTATTAATTAAAAAGCCAGAATGTGGGCAGTTTTTGAACTACTAATTAAAACTCTTGCCAATGAGGTTGCATTAGCAGTTTGAAGCCTTTTTTTCTTTTCCTGAGCCTAGAAGAGAAAATGACTTTTAAAAAGACAGTTGCCAAGAATGATAGCATCTTGTCTTAAAAACTGTTTCACGTACCTCCAGTGAAATAATAGGGTCGGATATTTTCCTAGTGCTTTGAAGATTGTTAGTGGGTTGAAGTTGTTAGGGGCTGAGAGGACATAAGTGGCCTCCCAGGGCCACTCCTTGCTGCCCTCAAATGATCATTTCAGTTGTGGATCTATAGAAAGCACAGCTGGTAGGGAAGGGCCTAAAGATGTTTTCCCCCTTAAGCTGCTCAGAAGAGAACACCTTACCAATTTCTAGGACCTACTGGAACAACTGTGGCCTCTGAAGTTTTGTCTTGTCTCCTGCTTATCACCACAGGTGCTGGTGGGGAACTGAATGAATTCCATAGAAGACAAATGGCAGAAGAGTCTCAAGCCTCAGGATGTGCCCCCTGCTCTGCCTTCTTTCAGAGACTGGAATTTTCTGCCATGCCCACCAATGCTGGTGCTTGCATAAGATGTGGCTTTCTGGGCATGGTGCCAAGGAGCTCACACAGGCCTCCCTATTCAGCCCCAGACTGCATCCTGTGCTGGTGTTCAGGGTGGGGCAGCCCAGCAGGGCTGCCCTCGTGACTGGAGTCAGAGCTCATGTGGGCTCCCTCGAGGTGGGCATGGGAGAGGGGCATGAGGCTGCTCCAACAAGTAGTCCCATTGTATCCTGACCTGGGAGGCTGCTGAGAATGGTTTTGTGACAGCCGCTGTGCAATGGAGGAGCCTGGGGCGTGTCTGCAGGGTTTGATTCCACTGAACCAGGGGAAGAAGCCATGTGGTGAGCATGTGCTTGGGGCCAGATTTGGGTCCAAGGACTGGCAATGTGCTTTGAGTTTGGGCTTCCTTTCTTTTTCAGAAGGTGGTTGATTCATGCAAAATGCTTAACGATGCCTGCAACGCACGGAGCAGGGATCAGATCCCCTTTGATGTGCAGGGTCTTTTTGGAGGTTCCAAAAAAATAGTTCAAAGGTTTACTTTGGACACCACACCTCCAGCACATGTCAAAGTCAAGGCCTGGCTCCCCAGGCAGCATGCTGGGGAAAACATTTTGTGCCGGCTCTTCCTCTCTGTTTTGTCTTGTGCTAAGCACAGATTTCCAGACTTCACACTGTCCTGGGTGGCAAAGCGGAGAGATTAAGCAAAAGAAAATAAACGGCTCTGAACTTTTTGAGGGTCCAGAGAAGCAAGGGTGCGCTGTAGCTTTTCAGTCCTGCTGAAATCACAGTGTGTGCCAGGCTGATGTTTGCCTGCAGCACAGGCCCTCTTACTGCCTTGGAGTTTGGGGCCATCTGAGGGAAATGCATTCCTAGGCAGAAAAAGAGCCATCTGGACGCCCTATGGGGGTCAAATCGCAGTTCTTCCTGGGTTTGTCTTCCCTGTGTCTCTTCTCCTCCACTGGGGTGTGGAACTTAGGGACTGGCTTGGCAGTGACTGGGGTGTAGGGTGCGGGGTGGGGGACAGGAACATGAAAGGGAAGAACAGGTGTACCCAATTGGAGACTCTGGGGAAACCACTTATTATGTTTCAGTGTTCTGAAAGTTTCCTTGTCCTTTCCTGTCCCCAAGGTGTGGACACAGAGAAGGTGCCCCCAGCTCTGCTTACAAGCTAGAGCCTGGCAGGGTGGATGGTGTAGGATTTCTGCCTGCCACTTGAAAGAAAGCAAAGCAGAACTGCACCTGATCATAAACCTGGCTGTGATTTGAGTCAGGGGGTCAGGGAGGATTTCCTTCCCTTTCTTCCTCTCTAATTATCAGGAGCTCTTGAGTCCTTCCGAGGAGTCGCTTCTCTGTTCTGGGGCTGTTTACTTACCAGGCAGAGGCAGATGTTTCTGCCATGAGATAATAATTTTTTCCAACCAAGGGGAGCACTGGTGAAATCCAGACACCACAATCCTTTACTCTGTTAGAAGAAAGGTACAAATCAATGACATCTCAGGCTGAGGATAGGCCCAGAGAACAGAATCTGGAGTGTCACTGACATGCATGCTCCCAGGACCCCACAGTTGCGTCCCAAGAATGACAGATCATTTCTCTTATACAATGTAGGCTACAGCCCAGCAGCACCAACCCCCCTCCAACACCGGCATCTTTGAAACAGCACATGTGCCATCAGCACCCAAAGAGATTTTACACAACATATGGAAGTCTCATGAGGCCAACAGTCCAACAGTTTGGCAAATTACAGGAACATAGAATTTTATATTAGTTTTTAATGCAATTTATCTCAGGCTTTTGTATCTCTTTTCCAGTTCTCCAAAAGGTTTCCCTTTTGCTTCTTTTCAACCTTGATCACAGCAGAAGTTCACAAGGTCTCTCCCTTGCTTCTGGTTGAAAATAACCCACAGGCACATTTCCAGTCTCTGTCAGGCCAGGACTGCTCCCATGTCCTGCCTGTAAGAAAGTTTGATGAATTATTCTTTTTCTTTCCTGGGTTCATGTCCTTGGAGATCCCCTTTGGTTTCACAACATTACTACACATTTTTCTGTCACTTCATGCTGTGTCTTTGCCCATTTTCTCAAATTGTTCCTTTTCAGAGGATATAGGTTTCTCCAAGGAATCATTTTCCTAGCTGTTACATATCATATTCTGGCAGCCCTTCCCTCCATGTCACTCTGAGTTCTTATTTTCATTTTGGAACAACTATTAGCATTTTTAACTATTCATTTCTGATCAAGCTAAGAACTAATGATTGATTCCTCTGGGTCAGGCACCATGTTAGGCATTTTCACTTATCAGTAACTTTCAGAGAAACCCTGCACTGCTGTCTCATTTTTATACATGAAAATACTGCCACTTGATAAGCTAGATGTAGCTGAGCAGCTCTTCTAGCAAAACAACTTCTCTCTTCTCTGTATCACGAGTGGTTCCCCTCACAGCGAGGAGTTCGGAGATTGCTGTCAACCTCACCTAACATTCAGGAATTGCCCCAGTTCCCCTACGTAAGTAGGTTGGGGATGTAATTAATCCAGAGTAATAGATGTAACTCCATATCATGTGTGTGTTTCATTTAATGTTGGTCATTATTGTGGACAGATACTATTCTCACTTGTGGTGAATAATAATTTGAAAAGCAGCTCTAGACTCACTTGCCAATAGCATGTAATGGAAATCAATCTATGTTTCTTCTCATTTCATCCATGTGTCTCCTGGTTTGGGTCAGGCCTGCTTATCCTGCCTTTTCCTGGCTGTGGTGCCTGGGCATCCAGGCCAGTTGGCACAGCCACTCCTTTCTGGCTGCTGGAAAGTGGTCCGTCAGCAGGAGGCACAGCAGTGGCCAGTGCAGCAGGCAAGCTTTTCTCCGTGGGTGGCAAGAAGAGAGGTACTGAGTGACTATTTTCAATACTGGTTGTGCATGACTTAAACAAAATGCTATGCAATGGCCTGAACCCACTTCCATTTGCCTTCGGACTAGACAGGAGGAGGCTCAGTGGAGGGTGAGAAGCCCAAGTTGTCAAGTCACATGGGTTTAGACATTGATAGTCACCCTGGGACCATTTCATAATTGGAAACTTTGAGGTAGAGGAAAATGAAGTGATGTGAGAAAGGGAAAACTTACTCAAACACCACAAAATTCTTTTCCGATTGGGAGGCCACTTGGGCCAGGAGGAATGTTACTGATGAAGCTGGAAGGAGTGGGCCTGTGTCGTCACCATCGGTGCCACTTGTGTGGGGAGTGACAATGGATGGAGCTGCTTTGTGGTATTCGTGTGTCTGTCTGGTCTTCAGAGCTTGATGACCAATTTCTCAAGGGCTGGATAATGTCATACATACCTATAGTGCCAAGCAGAGTGTCTTGAATAGAACGCATGCTGAGAAATATTAACTGATTAGTAAATTAATTGACATAAACTGTAAACTCACTTAAACAAGACACTTGAGTAAATCACAGTTTAGGTATGTGCCCTGCTACATACTCTAAGATGAAATCTCTGAGTGCCTGTATTTGTTAAGGCACAGGCTAATGTATTAAATCAGAGAGATCCTGGAATATAGTGACGTAACCAGGATCGAAGTTACTCCTTCTCTTATGAAACAGTCCAGAGATCAGCATGCTGGGTCTGGAGGCAAGGGAGCAGCTACAGCTGCAGTCAGCAGGAAGAGGAAAAGAGCCAGGAGAGTGACCTGAAAATGGCACATAGCCTTCTGCTCACGTCCCTTTGGCTACGCCTTGATCACGTGGCCACACCAAGCTGTAGGAAGGCTGGGAAATACAACTTTCAGCTGTGGGATTATCCCCAGGAACAACTTAGAACTTGCATTATTGATACAGGGAGAATGAGTATCAGTGGACAAGTAGCCTCTGATATAGTCCCTAAGCTAAATTGTCCTTAAGAGCGTCCCCTGCCCTCCCCTCCCCTCCCGTCCCTCTTTGTTCCCTTCTCCTTCCTCTTTCTTATTTCCTTTTCTCTCTCCCTCCCTCTCTCCCTCCTTCTTCCTCCCTTTTCTCTCTCCCTCTTCTCTATTTTCCTTCCTCTTTGCCTCCCTCCTTTCCTCCTGTTCTAATGGACATGAATTTAACCCATATTACTGATCAGATACTCTCCTAGGAATTGGAGAAAACACCTATGAACCAAAGTATTAAAATTCTAGTGGAAGATACAAACAATTAATGGCCAGTTGCAGGCAAACATTTTTGTTCTCTCTAGGCCATCTCTGTTCTCGGCCTTCCCTTGTGTGTGGGAGGAGGAAACTTTCCTCCGCTCTTCTAGGTTTAGGTTCTTTTTGCTGGCCTAATAATCAAATAGACATGGGACCGATTGGCAAGAAGAAAATAAGAAATTTTATTTACATGTGTATGTATGGGAACCCTACATACAGGAGAGAGTCAGGGATCCCACATACATGAGAGGTTCAGAGACAGAAAGGTAAAGTGAGGTACGTACGACATCCTGAGCTGCAGATGAAGTAAGCACCTTAGAGCTTCAGAGGGGAGGAAAGTCACTGCAGGATGGTAAGAGCAGATGGTCAGTAATTATAAGTTTGCCTTGCCCTGTACATAGGTCATAAAATGTCATCTCTGATAATAGCTCTTATTATAGGCCAGGGCCCTAATTTAAATTCTTCAAAGGAGAGGTAAAAATTTCATGTGAGCTCACAAAGTCTCAATTGCCTTCACCTCAAAATAACTCACATGCCCAAGTGGCACATCCTGGGGAGGCCTGTTCTGAACCCCTTCTTTTGCTAGGTTCATATAGTGCTGCTGTGAGTGGCATTTGCTTGGTGATCAGAAAGGTAATTTTTTTTTCAAGGAGATTTTGGGGAACAGAAGCACTGGGTGCTAAACACTGTTTGCAGAACACCTGTAGCCCTAAAGACGTTGATAACATAGTGCTCACACAGAGTCTGAAGTCTTCTCTGTAGACATCTGAGAGACAGAGATGGAGTGAGATGATGAAATCCTCTGAGGAATATAGAGGCAAACCATCAGAAAGCAAAAAGATTTTTGCCCTAGAGGACCAAAGTGATCTTGGTTGGTTATTGGGAAAATATCAGTGGACACAGCACTGGGCAAAGTATTAAAGTTGAAGAAGAACTGCCAGATATTCATAGTCAGTACTTAATCCTCTTAGTGTTCCAGTGTTTTATTCATTTTAAAATTAGTTCATGTACAATTTCAGAATTGTAAAATTACTCTGTATTGAACTTAAGATTCCTCAACGTGGATTGTAAATTGACCTGGCCATACTGAGGTTTATTTGTGCTAAAACAAAAGAAGCTTTAGATTTTGATGCAATATAAAAATCAACACAAAAGACCCTTCCTTTGAACTGTTCTGTTATGACTGTCTTCCAGACCTGGTGATGCAGAGCAAAAATAGTCCGAAAACCAAGGGAATGTCCCTGGACAAACATGGCCTGGACAAATGGCCCATCTCTTCCCTATGTGAGGTTTTTCATCTGTCAAATGGGGAGCCCAGTGGTGGATTCCTACTGCACCAGGCTGCTCTGTGGGAGTGCTACAAGGCATTTGAGGGTGGAGACTGTTCAAAACCACCTGGTCTTGTATTGGACACTCCTCTGTGGGCTGGAAGAGACATATTTCAAACACTGGAATGTATGAAGAACTCCTCTGCAGTGAACACCTTCTAGGAAGTAATATGGACTAAAAACCCATGATGCAAATCATGTCAGGTAATGAAAAAAAACACCCCAATAATAACTGTACCCTGCAAGCCAAATGAGACCTTTTTCTGGCACCAAAGTACTATTTATTCTTATAGAATGCCCGGTTTGTTTGCAAAGAGCTGACCCACTAAACAAAATAAAACAAAATCAACTCCATTATCTTGTAAATTGGTCTGTTTTGATGACAGATGATGTTAGAAAGTAATTACTGTGAGCTGTAGATGTTCTAGTTATTATAAACATAGGACTATAGTTTTTATAGAATTGCTAGATGAAAAGAACCATTCTCATTGTAGAGTCTGGGCATCAAACTAGTTCTACTGAATGCCTCAGATTAAAGTTTAAACGTTGAGACCTTTAATACTCAACTGATAGACTAACTGCTAACAAAGACTTGCTAAGTCTTGATGCAAAATCAAGGAGGAAAGAGAGGATACTAGACTGGGTGTGAGACCCATTCCTGCTTGTGGAAGTAGCTCAATTGGTCCAGGAATCTGGAGACGGTACAATCAGCTTAGTTCCTTAGGCAAGGACCAGGCTGGTCACAGTCCAGGTATTTGGTTTCTGACCGGCCTGCTGAAGCAAAACCACTTGCTCTTAGTTCCAAGAAAATGGACTGCTAGACTGAGAGCCAACCCCAGGTGAGACTAACTGAAAGTTGCATGGTGGCAGGTTAGACTGACCTTATTTCTTGCTCACTGACTTGCCTGCACTGTGTTCTGCTATGTCTGTCATCCTGGTACAAGAGCAAATATCCTCTGACTTTGAGGCCATATGGTATGACACATTTTACCTATTTCTTGAAAATAAAAAGCACTTGTGATAAAACATGGCTAAGGGGCAGAGACAGCACTAACCTAAGCCTCACACAGCATGTTTCCTAGTGTTTTTTTGCCAATAAATAAATAGCAGTTCATCTCTGCCACCTCCATCCAGAGAACCTGTGTAGAAATTCAGATACAGAAAGGAACTTAGGACTTATTTTCTAGCCTACACTTCTCACATTTAAAGATGAGAAAAGGGAGGCTCAATAGTTAAAGTGACTTGCCAAAGCCACAGATTGTCAGTGACTGAGTTGATAGAAGCACTTAATTTCTTTTTTTAAAATATATTTTATTGATTATGCTATTACAGTTGTCCTATTACCTCCCATCATTCCCCTCTACCCTGCACACCCTCTTCCACCCACAGTTACCCCTTTAGTTCATGTCCATGTGTCATAAGTTCTTTAGCTTCTACATTTCCCATACTATTCTTGCCCTCCCCTTGTCTAAATTTCTACTTACCATCTATGCTACTTATTCTCTGTACCTTTTCCCCCTCTCTCCTCCTCCCACTTCCCTGTTGCTAACCCTCCATGTGATCTCCATTTCTGTGGTGCTGCTCCTGTTCTAGTTGTTTGCTTAGTTTGTTTTTGTTTTTGTTTTATGTGTGGTTGTTAATAATTGTGAGTTTGCTGTCATTTTACTATACATGTTTTTTATCTTCTTTTTCTTAGATAAATCCATTTAACATTTCATAAAATAAGGGCTTGGTGATGATGAACTCCTTTAACTTGGCCTTGTCTGAGAAGCACTTATCTGCCCTTCCATTCTAAATGAAAGCTTTGCTGGATAGAGCAATCTTGGATGTAGGTCCTTGGCTTTCATGACTTGGAATACTTCTTTCAAGTCCCTTCTTGCCTGCAAGATCTCTTTTGGGAAATCAGATGACAGTCTGATGGGAACTCCTTTGTAGATAACTCTCTCCTTTTGTCTTGCTGCTTTTAAGATTCTCTCCTTGTCTTTAATCTTGGATAATGTAATTATGATGTGCCTTGGTGTGTTCTTCCTTGGGTCCAACTTCTTTGGAACTCTCTGAGCTTCCTGGACTTCCTGGAAGTCTATTTCCTTTGTTAGATTGGGGAAGTTCTCCTTTATTATTTGTTCAAATAACTTTTCCACTTGTTGCTCTTCCTCTCCCCCTTCTGGTACCCCTATAATTCAGATGTTGGAATGTTTAAAGATGTCCTGGAGGTCCCTAAGCTTCTCCTCATTTTTTTGAATTCTTGTTGCTTCATTCTTTTCTGTTTGATTATTTCTTTCTTCTTTCTGGTCCACTCCATTGATCTGAGTCTTAGTTTTATTTCCATCACTATTGGTTCCCTGTGCATTTTCCTTCATTTCACTTAGTGTAGCCTTCATTTTTTCATCTAATTTGCGACCAAATCAACCAATTCTGTGAGCATCCTGACCACCAGTGCTTTGAACTGTGCATCTGATAGGTTGGCCATCTCTTCATTGCTTAGTTGTATTTGTTCTGAAGCTTTGATCTGTTCTTCTGTTTGGGTCATTTTTATTTATTTATTTATTTTGTCTTGTCATGCCTGTTACATATGAGGGGCACAGCCGTAGGTGTTCGTCAGGGCGAAGCAACCCAGTCACTGGGTCGTGATGCTGTATGTGGGGGTGGGGTTTGAGAGGGAATAATGGTGCTTGCTCTGCTCTCCATCAGACTTCAGATCCTTTCGCCACTTCCCCCATGCAAACTGGGCCTTTCTGGTGCTAAGTCCCGTGTGGGTGGGCTTGTGCAAGTTCTAGGACCCGTGGGTCTCTCCAACTAACTCTCCTGTGAGGCTGGGAGTCTCTCCCTATGCCTCAACCCCCACAGGTGTTTTCAATCATTGCCCTGAGGCTCTGTTTCCTGGTGCTGGGACCCTGGGTTGTGCGTGATGCCTTGCTTCACAATCATTGCCTTGCTGGGTCTGCTGGTTGCCACCCCATGTCCAGGGTCTGCCCACTGCAGTCTTGCACTCCTGGGGTGCCTTTTGCACCCAGTCCCACCACTCTTTGTTCCATGACCCCTCTCCACCTGGCTGCCCGACTCCACCCCTCCTACCAGTCTGGATGAACCTGTCTGTTTTAACTCCTTGTCCGACTTCCATACAGTTCACTTTTCTATCAGTTCTGGTTGTTATTCTGTTTCTAAATTGTTGTTGCCCCTATCTTGGTTATGTGAGGAGGCACAGTGTGTCTACCTATGCCTCCATATTGGCCGGAGCACTTCATTTCTTGTGTCTTCTATGTGAACCCCTCCTGGAGCTCAGTCCTAGAATGCAGTGCAAGTGGGCCTGTTGCAGTTGTTAGGACTCCTAGTCTACTGGCCTTTCAAGACCATGCACCTGGGATTGTGGCCTTTATTTCCTCTGTCCTTTTTGGGATTGTCACTCAATGTCACTAAGCCTGTTTCTTCAAACCCTCAAAATAAGAATCCCTCATAAATTTATGAAATTGTCCTGAAGTTCATATGAACTAATGGATGGAAAGTGTCATATGTAATTTTAAAGCAATCTGCTGGTATAAAGTGCAATTATATAAATATCCACCACATAACATCATCAATCCACTTTTTCTTTTTTGTTGGCCTGGAGCACTTTAATCTGTAGGTTGGTCTTAATTAATTTCAGGTGTATGATTAACATGTTAATAATGCTTTCATTCAGACCTAAGCACTGAATTATTTTACATTTTCTTGGACTCCAATTGCACTTTGTACTCTCAAGCTCAGCAGGACTTATGTGGAGAGGGTATACCTTTACCATGTCTTGAAAATCTCCATTCCAGCAAAAGATAAACCAAAGGATTGATCATTATTGTTGCAAATCAATTCCAGAGAACCATTAATAGAGACCTTTGCTAGTATATAGAGAATGGCTCACATTCTCTATATTACAAAAATTCAGACAAGCATGCAACTTCTGACAAACCCAACTATTGTTTTAAATCAGGAGAAACATGATTTTAGCCTTCATACCTGCTGCAATGTGTTAATGACCAAAGGTTGCACAAAACACTAAGTACTTGAATGTCCTGATGTGCAAAGTTAGCGAAAATACTTCATGCCATTTTCCATTGCTGTTCCAAGATCACATCTGTTTGGAACTGAACCATAGCATGTGTGCTGGGGAACCTGTATGAAATTAACTTTTATAGCTGCCTTTACAAGCAGAATCTTTTATTGTCTACAACTTGGCTGGGATTCAGGAAGTTCCCAAAATGATTTATTGTCATATGTGCCTATTCTATGGCGGCTGATGAAACTGATATATTATTGAACATATGCAGTCATTCTGGCTAGAGAAAACAGATCATCTGAGCCTTTTATACAAAAAGATCGAAGAATTCATATTGTGGAAGAGGAAAAAAACTTGAGTATTTTGTTTTACTGAAATAATTATTTGCAGGAGTAAAACATTTGTTACTAATCTTATGGTTCTTTTCTGTTTGCCAACATAGTAAAAACATTAGAATTTAGAATACATTCATTAACTAAATACTTAAGGTAATATTTCCCCAATAAATGTTGGATCCCATTTTTATAATACTTGGAATGGTTAGTTCAGTTTGTTAGACCATGATACTAAGAATAAAAAATCATGAATTTAAATATCTTTTATGTTACTTAATGCCCCCCCAAAAACCCCCAAAACCGCCCCAAACCCTCTTTTCTAGTTTAACAGAGGGGCCCCTGTGGTCTAACCAGTCATCTTTCATATGGGTGCAAGAGGAATTTCATGAAATGGTGGGTGAAACAATGGAGTCTTGAGAGCATGTTTTTCTATTTGTTGATGAATCAGAACTTTCATACATGAAAGCTAGCATCATTAACCAATCAATGACACCCAAAACATCACATGTGGTTAAATTAGAATAATGTGAAAAGATTAACCATATCCTAGCATCTGCATTTATACCATATAAAATATTTAATCCTGTAGCAAAAACCTGGAGTTTCTGGAATCAGTGTGAACTCTCTCAGCCACTAATTGACACATTCGTGTTTCAATTTGAAATGGGTAGTCAAAGAGCTGGGATTTGGAAATAAAGCCAGAAGACTCCAGATCTTGTAAGACCACGTTAACTGGTGAGAAATTTAGATCCAGTTTTCTAGTTTCAGTGTCAATTAAAAACATTTGATTTCTAGTGTCAGGAGAAAATAAAACAAATTATTTCCTGTATATAGGGTTATTTACAAGACACAAGTGAGGGTAGTTTTTCCAAATGGAACTACATTCAGTCCTGTTTTCCTCTTGACAGTATAGACACCTACTTTTTTTGGAACAGAATTTAGAGGCTGGTTTGGGGATTCTCCCTGGTCTTCACTAGTCCTTTTTATTTCAAAAGTATGTTTTTATTAAAATAGAAGTGATTTGTGTTGTTACTATCTCACTCATCTTCATAAGGAATTTGGGCATCAACAGATGTTATTAACTTTCTGCAAACAGAAAAATAGAAACTAAATTTAAAGGACTTAGCAGGCATTGATTACAAAATTATTTAATCCTAAAAATTCTGGCATTATGTTTCTATCTATGAGCTGACCATGGAACCAGAATGAGTCCTAGATGAATAAGTGCCTTGGTTATTATGTTCAGAGTTTGCGTTCATTTACCTTAATCTGTTAGGCTTGATGGTTGGACAGAGTTACATGTTAATAAACTTATTTCCTGGACAGGTGAGGTAGTTTCAAATAGTGAAATGATCTTTCATTGTGGTGGACTAATGATGCCAGAACAGTCTAATCCCATACCAAAATGGATCATACTCTGTATACCCCTAACTAGAGGTTGCAAGCAAACAATTCAAAGTTCATGTCTTAATTGTCAGGAGCATCATCTTTGCGTATAAAGAAGGACAGCACATGTTCAAGGGTCTTGGAAACAGTTGAATATGGGTAATGTTAATTTGGTGTAAAACTTCAAGTGGCATATTACTAATGCCAAAAAAAAAAGCAATTGAGGATCTGGTAACTAATTACTAACAGCATTGTCACTATTTTATGTAAGTGTGAACAAGAATCATATGTTTCTTATAGTTCATCCTTGTTGCTGTACTTAGTGTTACTGGTAAAAGTGTGATAATGAGCATACTGAGGATTGCTGTGGACCCCTCTTGATAGCAGTATTTTGTACCCATGCCCAGAGGCTGTGGGGGCAGTGGACATTCTTTAAATAAATGAAACAATTTAGTAGTGTGAGTGATTTAAAAGCACTGTCACAGATTTGAATTAGGACACCCTGTCATCATAATCTGACACTAATGACACTGTAATTTGGTGTTTCAGGAAGCTGCTGCAACTAGCAAACTCAGTAGTCTAGATTTCACAGTGCAGCTCTGCTTTCCCTGGGAGCTTTAGGTCTTGCAGTGGAAATAAAATGAATAGATACCGGTGAGTGTGGGGAAACTACATTAATTCAGACGTTCCAGGAAGAGATGGTGGTATTAGTATTTATCCAAGAGCAAATCAGCAGCCATGGATACCTGGTTTGTTTTTTAAAAAGAACCATTCGTTCAAGAATCTTGAGAAAAATTTACCTAATGCCTAGGATAGGACAAAAAGGACCCACTCCCAAAATTGGATCATTATAGATTAAAAGAACCTGAGACCAAGGGCCAGAGGTTTGTGAGTTAGCATACAAAAAAAGATGCTGAAGATATAAAGGCAGGATAATTTAAAGGGAGGAACTTAGAATCACAGAATCCTAAAATGTGAAGGTGAAGGGATCTAATCTTTTGCCATTTAGTTGATGATGAAACAGAAGCCCAATGACATTAAGATCTTATGGTGGGAGAATTAGAATTAAAATTAGCCTCTTAACTCCCAACCCAATATTATCTCCAGTACATCAATTCCTTAAAAAATGTAACTCTTATCAAGAAAGCGTCCAGCTGCACTTTAATCATTGGGTAGGTCTCTGTCTAGATAACTAACTTGTGCCAGACATATCTCACTCTTCATTGCAAATTGGTAAATTTACTGTCTGGTATGAATCACTTTCATATGCCTCTGGGAAGTTTGAGCCACCTCCTAGGATCACTGGACTGGGAATCAGAAAATCCAGGCTCTAGCACTGGCCAGGTAGCTCAGTTCGTTAGAACATTAGCCCAATATGCCAGGTGGTGTGTTCAATCCTCGATCAGGTCACATACAAAAATCAGCCAGTGGGTACATAGGAAAGAATGGGCTGATGTTTCTCTCTATCTCTGGAAAATTAATAAATAAAAAAGGAAAAGAAAAAAAAGCAAATCCAGGTTCTGGTCTTATTTCTCTGTTCTCTTATTTATAAAATTAGAAGAGTGATTGGGGGATCTCTAAACAACTCATCTCAATTCCAAATTACTAAGACTCTATTTAAACATATTTGAAGGGGAGACAATGGGGGCTGTTTCCTGGACAGGATGATAACTGTTTTACATGCAAATACTCATGTGAGTTCCAAAGGGGAGGGTGGATATGAACTGTCAGTGGAAGAGAATGGACCCAGGTGGCTTGACAATACCAGCAAGCAAAGTTGAGAAGGACCTAAGAGGACTTTGAACTAAATAATATTTAAATGAAAGGAATGATCAATGAATCTGATAAACAGAGAATCTAGGTTAAGCGCATTGACAATCCATTGGCTGGGGACATGATGGAAAGTAAATCTTTGAGTTTCCCCAAGTTTGCTACGATAAAGTCAAAGGAAGAAATGCTTTGGGAATATCCAAGGTACAGGATTTCCCAGATTCATTTGGCCATGGAACACATGGTTTTCTGGCATATTCCCTGGGAAATGCAGCTCTAGAACAGACCTAGAGAGAGTGGAGAGGACAGTTCAGGTGATATTTTCGAGTATCTGGAGGGATGTGGTTGGAAAGCTGAAAGGTGAGAACCAAATACCCAACAGGGGTCCTGCTCTAGGCACCAAAATGAGCTAAGAGCATACTTTAGTCAGGGACTGGAAACTTCAAAGTAGTAAGAATCTGTGGGAGAAAAAGTGATCTTGACTTTGAAGTGAGAACCCCAGATAAAGTACATACATGCCTTCTCAAAGGAGAGGGCAAACAAGTGCTCCTGATTGTCCAGTATTTTCAACCATACCAAACATAAATAGTTACTAGTTATTTCCTGGCCCATAAATGGTATACATAGCAGAATATCCTAATGCTGAAGCAAAGATTAATTTTTATATGATATTTTGGACAAAGATGATTTTTTCAGTGCACAGTATAAGTAAAATGAGCAGCTTAGAGCCCAGAAGGAAGTATTAGATGAAGAGGTGTGAAATCTCATTGCTGTAGGGACCTGGAATTCTTAACTGGAGGTCCATGGATATGCATCAGAGGATCAGTGGATGCATGTGCACAATCCTGTGGTGATGTGCACATCTGTCGTTTTTATAGAACAGTGTAAATGGCTTTCATCAAGTTCTCAAACAAGTCTATAATCTCAAAAGCAGTCAACAAAGCCCTACTAAGGCTCAGGAGGAAACTGAGGTTTAGATCGACCAGCATACTTGTTTTTATCTTTCGTTGCAGACAGTAAGGCTCACCTGAGAGCTGGTAGGCAATGGGTGAAATGGAGAATCCACTGGGGAGCTCTGACCATTGGTTTTTGGGGTTTCCTTGACTAGACTGAAGGAGGCTTTAAAATGCATGTTATCTTTCCTATTTTACAGGCAGAACTTAGACCCAATTATTCATTATGATCCACAACTTGAACATTTGTACTAGAAACCCTGAGTCTTGACTTCCCTAAGAAATTACTTGTAATTAATTTGTTAAATGTTCCATATATTTTAAAAAAGAGAAATGAGTTTTGGTTTTAAACATGCTACAATCATGAAAGCTTTTCTCTGTGTTCGGTGTCACACTATGTTTTTACCTTGAATATTACAAAGATGTTGAAGTCAAAGAGTTTTCATTTTTACTATTTATTTATCTATTTATTTTTCATTTTACCTTTTAAAAACATGGTGTAATTTATCTGCATGATTGCATTTTAATTAGCATGCTTTTGCCAATTTAAATATGCAAAGATATAAAACGAGCCAACCAAACAGGAAAACATATAGCCAAGGTGTTTGCTTCTGTGGTGCTAGTGAGCATTGCCTTGGGATAAACCCTGTATGAGGCTCAAATTTAATAGTGTGAACTGGTTCAAAATAAACCCATGTGTATACATAATATTTCACAGAAGGGTTAAGCTGCCTTAGCAATTATTGATAATTATGGATTCTTACAACTCTGAGGATCTTAAAACATTCTTGGGAAGTAAATCAGACATTCCCACAATTTAAAAACAAATGTGTAGAGAGTTTTACAGAAGTAATTTTACCCAAGTCTTGGGTGGTTAGATGATGACCCTTTGAATCCCCAAACCACATCAGAGTTCTGCCAGTGTGCATGTTGCATGGACAGGAGGACGGGGGGAAGGATGCAAACCACAAGAATGGGCTTAATTTTGGAGGGAAGTTTTAACTCTCTTCATAGCACAACAAGAGGCAGTGGTTTAGGGTGGTACATGCTGTTATTCTGGGATCCTTCACTTTTCCAAATTCTCAACAGGGCTATTAAGATCAGAAATAAAGGCAAAGGAATGAGAATTTGCTCTTCTGGAGCCAACCTTGGAAGCCCTGGCTTCCAACACTTTTCTAACTAAGACGTTTGGGGGTTTAGTGGATTGGTCCTGATTCATTCAGGCTTTTCAGCAGTGGCTATAGGAGGTCTGGTGAGTTTCAGCTCAGGCTAGTGGTCAGATTACTGTGATTGTTTATCCCCCAGCAATCAGCTCTCAAAATTAGGTTGGTAATTTGTAAAATACTAACTAGTCAATGAGATTTCACAAAATTATCTGTTATCTGATAAAAATAATTTATTGTTACATGGCTTGCTTAACTATCAGTCAACAAAAACTAGAATTTATTAGAATGAAATAACCAAACCTTCCTAAATTATATTATGACCAAAGTCTCTAGAGAAAAATCATGTAGCTCTCTGTGTAGCTTTGAAAGAGAACCTGAAGCAAACTTAGAACTCATAGCTTTAAAGTAACACCAGTTGTCAAGTAGCTCTGGGATGATTTTCTTGCCATGTCTATTTTTTTTCTATTTTTAATTATATTTTATTAATTATGTTAGTACAGTTGTTCCAATTATTCTCCCCTTTCCCCCTCCACCCAGCACCCCACTCCCTCAGGCAATCCCCACACCATTGTTCATGCCCATGGGTCATGTGTTTAAGTTCTTTGGCTATTCCATTTCCTACACTGTACTTTACATCCCTGTGGTTATTCTATTACTACCAATATGTACTTCTTAATCCCCTCACCTCTTCACCCATTCCCCACACCCCCTCTCATCTGGCAACCATCAAAACACTCTCCATGTCCATGATTCTGTCTCTGTTCTTCTTGTTTGCTTAGTTTGTTTTTTAGATTCAATTGTTGATAGATATGTATTTGTTGCCATTTTATTGTTCATAGTTTTGATCTTATTCTTTTAAATAAGTCCCTTTAAAATTTCATATAATAATGGCATGGTGGTAATGAACTTTAGTTTTTTCTTGTCTGAGAAGCTCTTTATCTGCCCTTTGATTCTAAATGATAGCTTTGCTGGGTAGAGCTATCTTGGCTGTAGGTCCCTGCTTTTCATGACATTGAATATTTCTTGCCAATCCATTCTAGCATGCAAAGTTACTTTTGAGAAATCGGCTGACAGTCTTATGGGAACTCCCCTGCGGATAACTAACTGTTTTTCTCTTGCTGCTTTTAAGATTCTCTCTTTATCTTTAACCTTTTTATTGGCATTTTAATTATGATGTGACTTGAAGTGGGCCTCTTTGCATCCATCTTGTTTGGGACTCTCTGTGCTTCCTGGACTTGCATGTCTATTTTCTTTACCAAATTAGGTAAGTTTTCTCTTATTATTTTTTCAAATAGATTTCCAATTTCTTGTTCTTTCTCTTCTCCTTCAGGCATCCCTATGATGCAAATGCTAGAACACTTTAAATTATCCCAGAATTTGTTCCACTATCCTTATTTTTTTAAATTCTTTTTTGTTCTTGACCTCCTGATTGGTGTTTTTTACTTCCTTGTTTCCAAATCATTGATTTGATTCTCAGCTTCATCCACTCTACTGTTGTTTCCCTGCGAATTGTTCTTTATTTTAATTAGTGTATCCTTTGTTTCTGACTAGATGTTTTTTATGCTGTTGAGGTCCTCACTAAGTCCCTTGAGTATCCAAATAACCAGTGTTTCGAACTCTGTATCTGATAGATTGCTTATATCCATTTTGTTTAGTTCTTTTTCTGGAGTTTTGATCTGTTCTTTCATTTTGGGCCATGTTTCTTTGTCTTTTCATTTTGGCAGTGATGTTTGTTTCTATGTACTAGATAGAACTGCTATAATTCCCTGTCTTAGTAGCATGGCCTAATGCAGTAAGTGTCCTGTAGGGTTCAGTGGCACAGCCTCCCCTATGACCAAAGGTGGGTACTTGAGGTGCACCCTTCACGTGGGCTGAGTACATCTTCTTCTTGTAATTCAGCCGTGGTTGCTGTTGGCAGGTCAATGAGAGAGATTTACCTAGGCCAGTCTGCTGCAAGGACTGGCTGTGACCACTGACCTCTGCTTTCCATGGAGGATCAGCTCTGCAGGAAAAAAGTGGTGGTGCTCTGATATGGTCTGTAGCTGTCCATTGGGTGAGCATGCTTTGCGGTTTCCTGGGTGGTGCAGGCCAAGGTCAGTCCTCACCTGTGTTCTGGCTGGGACCACCCTGTATAAGATATAAAGTAATCTGAGATGGCTGTTACATGTGCTGAACTGGAGATTCCCAGGCTAAGCCAAGATATGAACCTAGGCTGGTTGCTGCTAGTACCAGGCCTTGGGCCACTGAACAAGAGGTATAAAGTCTGAGGGCTGACTGAAGCTTGTTGTTGCTTGTTTGAGAGAATTTAACAAGTTGTGAAGTATGATAAAAGACCAGCCATTCATATGGAAAAGCCACTATTAACAGCTTGGGTAGGCTCATAAGTTGGGTGGACAGAGCCTCAGGGGATCTCCAGGCTGGGGCAAACAGTGTTAACCAGGTGATGGGGTCTCAGATATGGCACTAGCTTGTTAGCTCCATGGTTCTGTGGCTCTGTGGAGGGAGTGTTCAGAAAACAGACAATAGCTCCTGTCTACCTTTCTGTCTAGGAGAAAGCTGTCCCCCAGCTCCTGCCTTGATGCCAAACACTTCAGTTTCTTCTTTTATGCCACTGGTGCCTTTTAAGCTGCTCCCCCAGTGCTGGAGCTCAGAGGGAGTGAATCTGAGTAAGTCTGTGTGTGAGTTCTTTAAGGGGAACTGCTTGGGACTCCAGAAGTTTTTTCCACAGACTCAATCCCCACTGGTTTTTGTAGCCAAACGTTATTGGGACTTATCTTCCTGGCCCTGGAACCCTTGGCTGGGGTGCCTGCTGTGGGGCTGGGACTGTTTGCTCCTGAGATATTCCTCCTGAATTTTTATCCTCCATGGGTGGATTGGGACCAGCCCATTCTGCATCTCCACCCCTCCTACCAGTCTAGATGGATGTGGTTTCTTATATTACACAGTTGTCAGATTTCCCTTCAACCTGATTTCTGACAGTTCTGAGTAATGGTTGTTCCAGTTTAGTTGTAGTTTTGATGTGATTGTGTGAGGAAGCAAGCTGTGTTTACCTATGCTGCCACCTTGACTGGAATGGGATATCTCTTTAAACAGAACGGTTCATGGAACAGAACTTTCATTTTTTGATGGAGTTCAAAATCATGCTTCATGCAGAGTGGGACATTTCCATCTTTATAATTAGATCATTAAGAGGTCTATTGAAAATAATTTTTAAATAGAGTATCAATTAATAATGCAGATGTCCAGATATCCTGGGCCCTAGATAAATGATGAGAGACTTGACCTCTGAACCCTTAATGCCTAAACAATTCACCTCCAACTTAATAACTGACATTGCTGATGACAAGGGCCCCAGCTGATGACTTACTTTTCCTTCCCCATCAAATTCCTCATAAAAAGCAGGGAGGGATGTGGACAACAAAACAAGGGTGACAAGTCAGAATCTTTATCCATCTTCACCTTGGTGCAGACAAATGAGAGTGAAAGCACACACTTTCTGCTTTTTCTCTGTAAACCCATTAAGCCTTCACTGGTAAACAGGGCTGCTGTTGGTTTTTTGTAGTTCTCTCTTCCCCTGTTTGTTTAAAGAATTGCAAGTCCTACAACTGTTGGGGCCATCATTCTCCCAGAATACAAACTACACAATGGCTGGGTCACAATAGGAGAGGGAGGCTGGCAGCGGTTCCTTTGTGCCTCAGAATGTTTCAGTGGATTTGGGAGGTTGAAGCAGCCATCTCCTGCCTGCATAGGTAGTGAGGGCTGACAGGTGGAGCAGGCTATTTCAAGTTGATCTGCAGGAACACATTTTTGCCCTTTTAAAGTGTTGTAGAGCATGAGTTAAGGAGACTCTGGCAGAATACTCACTGGTTCCCACACTTTTGACTTGAGCACTATGCACCATGCTTGGAGACACAGTGCTAAGTACTACATGCAAGGACCTTTAGGACTTTGTTGATGATCAAAACCTGCTTCCTCCTGTTTCACTGCTGTTGTGACCCTCCCCCTTCCTTGCCTCTCTGTACCCAGCACTTGGTAGTGTTTCTCAGGCTTAAATGAATGGAAAAGGAAGAGGGTTCTAGGCACGATAAGGTGTTTCATGTGTACCTATGAGGCAATAATTGCAAGGGCCTTGGTTCAAAAATCTATGTGGCTCTTGATTTTCATTCACTATGTTCCCCTAAGACCTGGGTTGGGTCACCAAGAATTTGTATGATCTCAGTGAGTTACTTGGTATGAGATAGAAAAAATATTCATTGGTCTCCCCCCCTGGTTCCTGGCGCAGAACTGCTAAAACCCCTGTGATTTCCTGAATGATAGGAGTACTAAGAGCCCTGGCTGGGAATGCAGTTGGTTAGAGCATCATCCTGCTATGCCAAGGTTGCAGGTTCAATATCCAGTCACAGATGAGAAGCAACCAACAAATGCATAAATTGCATAAATAAGTGGAACAAGTTGATGTTTCTCTCTCTTTTCCTTCTTCCCTCTCTCTAAAATCAATTTTTAAAAAATAAAAAAGAGTACTGGGAGCACCTTTTGTTCTAATATTTGGTCTTTGACTTCAGTTCTTGACACATAGTTTCTAAATTTCTTGGAACTTCCTGGGTGATAGCAGTTTCTTCCATTCTGATGAGGTGAGTCTTAGTGGGCTCTTGGATGGGGGCTTGTCACCAGAGAGAACAAACTATGATTACAAGTTTGGAATTTTCAGGCCCTCTTTGACTCCCCCACCCCCATTCTCCAGAGAAGAGAAAGGCTGGAAGTGAAGTTAATGATCAATCATTTTATAAAAATCCAAAAAGTACAGGGTTCAGAGTGCTTCTTGCTGGGTGAATATTTGAAAGTGCTGGAGAAATGATGCCCCTGGAGAGGGCATGGAAGTTCGGCACCACTTTCCACATACCTTGGCCTATGCATCAATTCTGTCTGGATGTTCATTTATATCCTTTATCATATCCTTTTATAGTGAAGCAGTAAACAGTAAGTAAACTGTCTTCTTGAGTTCTGGAAGCTGCTCTAACAAATTAATTGGAAGTGAGGAGGTGGTGGTGGGAGCCTCCAGTTTATAGCTGATTGGTCATAAGCACAGGTGACAACATGGTCTGGCCATTGGAATTTGAAGCAGGTTGGGAGGGCAGTCCTGTGGGACTCAGCCTTTATCCTGTGGGCTTTAATGCTATCTCCAGGTAGATAGTGTCAGAATTGAGTTACATTGTAGGACACCCAGCTGGTGTTGCAGAATTGCTTGGTGATGGAACCAAACCTCATACACACATAGGTGTCAGAAGTGCTGTGAGTGTGCTAGTGGTTGGAAAGTAAAGGAGACACATAGGAAGAGAAGTGTACGTTTTCTTTGCACTTACATTCTCTGAGTTTCAGTTTCTTTATCAGTAAAATTGGAGTAGCTCAGTGGTTCTCAACGCATGGTCCCTGACCAGCAGCATCTGCATTGTCTGGAAACTTGATAGAAATGCAAATTCTCAAACCCTAACTGAGACTTTCTGACTCAGACCCACTGGGTTGACCCCAAAGTCTGCAGTATACTGCAGTATACTGCAGTAGGGCTGCAGTATATTAACAAGCCCTCCAGGAGATGCTGATGCACATTCAGCTTGGAGAGCCACTGGAATAGGCTTCTAGCACTGGTGTTTGTATGACTGTTAGAGTCCGCTCACAGAGCCAGTTCAAACCCACAACCCTACACACTAGTGATAATACTTCCAAAGTGAGTATCAGCTGTGAGCATGCTTGCTGACCTATAAATGAAGAATTGTAATCGTGGGATGAGAGGAAAACTAGGAAGGTAAAGTACCTTGGTAGGTTAAAAGTCTTTCCATTTCAGAATTCTATATCCCTCTTAGTCAAATTTAAATGACTTCACAGTTCAGTGATAAATGCTTGATTCCTATTGGACTACTCTAGACAATATAGACTTGGATGTGCGCACTTGCTTACTTTAAAAAGAGAACAGAATGATTTTTCCCCTTTACCCAGGGACCAGTTCTTTGTTTCATAAACGTGTCTTGAGAATCCTAACATATGCCGTGCAGCTTTACCTGTTTAAAAAAACCTGCTTTGTTGCCTCTTAAGGCTAAGAAGACAGGCCCTATGTGATTTCTTCTGCCTCTTATGCACCTCTTCCTCACTCCCTTCTCCTTGCTTGTGTAACTTTTACTTATCTTTTGTGACTCAGCCAGGCATCAGTCTATTCTGAGATGCTTTTCCTGAACCTCCACAATTGGACTAGGAGCACCTCTTCAGTGTCCCTAGGAGACTCTGTGCTTATCCATGTCATAGCTGTCAACACAGTGTGTCATAATTGCTACATGTCTCATCCACTTTCCTACTCAGCAAAGCCCTGTGAGGACAGGGACCATATCCCTCTTCACTTATTTCATTTTTGGGGTCTAGAACAGTGCCTGACACATAGGAGAGCATCTGGAATTATTTATTTATGGAGAGTGGCTCTATGTCTCTATGTCTCCTAGGACCCTCCTTTAGATGATCTGTTCCCTCGATTCACCCATTTGTTTATGCATCCATCTATTGTCTAAACAGTAGAGATTGCCTAAAGATAGGACATGGTGTTGGCTGGCTTCTGTTGGGGATTCAGAAAGGCCCTCATGGCATCCTCTCCTCAAGGACGTGATGATCCAATAGCTTTCCCTGGCTGTTTTTGTTTGTTTTTTCACCTGAGGTGCAGAAGTCTAGTTTATGGCACGCCATATTTATTGATCTCTTCAAGGCTCTTGAGAAGACTCTTGATTAATTCAGTGTTTTCCTTCTCCCATTTCCCACCTGCATTTTTGTCCTCTCTGTAGAACCCAGCTTAATGTGTTTGTATTATTTTAGTTGTCTGTATTCTTATATAACACGTATTTCTGTGTTGTGAACACGTGTTTTAAGTTTACATAAATGGCATATAAGAAACACCATTCTGCTGCTTCTTTCACGCTGATGCTAATAGGCATCCATGTTTTGTGTGCAGCAGTCCCGTTTACTCATCTGTTCCCACAGTGATGAGCACCTGGATGGCCTCCTACTCCCCATGACCACTAGCACTGTGCCAAACACCCCTAAACACACCCCTTTTTTGTTGGATGGGAGACTCCCTGAGAGGTTGTGGTGTACATAGGACTCAGGGCTGGATTACTGGGTCACAGCATATATGTTTTACATTGGCTAAGTACTTCCCACTTCTCTCAGAAGGACTGCTGCCAGTTGGCAGCAGTTCCTTATATATACACCTCGATGGTCATCCCTTGCCAGTTTTGACACTGGAAATTTCTTCTTCCAATATGTTTGTTAGCTTTGTCTGTGTCCTCATTTTAAAAAATTATTTTTTTTCTGTCTCCAAAATGTATTGCAGAGATTGGCTTTGATGGCTCTACACAATCCTTTTACTATGAGTAAAAGTGGGTAGCATTTCACCCTAACATAAATTTTGCTATGTTTTGAGGTGTAGCCACAGATAGCATCATGCATACATGGACCTCAGCATGCCCATGTGAGTAAATGAGCTGAGCTTTAATGCAGAGATAACCCTAAGTATTAACCATAAAACTACATATTTATGTTTTGTCAGTCCATTTTGGAAATAAGGCTATAAGTGTTGTAAATAAGAGGTCATGCATATTTTATTAACCAATGTCACCCCAATAAATTCAATTAAAAAGTTAAAAAAAATGTCTTGTATATTTGTGAAAGTCCTTATAAATTGCTAAAACAAGAGAAAAGAGAAAAACTCATGAGAAAGTATTTGTGACCTTGGAGCTTAAGACCTAGGACTCAGAAAAGCTGAGAGAAAGAACTGAATTGATTTTACATGGGCAGACCCCTGTTTACATTCCTTATGAAAAATCAGAAACAGCCCTCTTAATGGTTCCTATTGGTTATCATGTTTTGTCTTGGTTAGCAGGTAGCCTGTTAGAATTAGCAAAGATTCCAGAGGGGTATATATTTAAAAAATCTAAATTCCTTGATGTAGATCTAGCCTCTACAATGCAGCCCCAGTAATCTCAATCTCATCTGCTCCTTTCAGGCCCTCCCACTTCTTCGTGATGGGAAGCCACACCAAACTCCAGGCTTCCGTTCTCCTTAGCATGCCACATGTGAACACAGGCTGGTGTCTCTCTCTCTCCCCCAACCCCTCCCCAGCCTCCTCCTGGTACAACTACTATATCAGGCACATACCTCAATTATTACATATATTGTGATGTCTGGTACTTGTTGTGTGTCTACTCACCCCAGCTCCCACTTAACTAAGAGCTTCTTGAGAAAGGAACAGGGTCCTTTACATTATGTGTCATCAATAGAATCTCAGACAGAGTGGAGACCGAATAATTCTAACATGAGGAAAATCTGTTTTCTCAAATAATAAAGATTAGCACCTGATCGCCCAAATCCTGAAGCTTTTAGAAAAGCAGCTGACTAATCTGATGAGTAAAATTCATTCTATTGTGTTACTGGTTTAGTGTGTAAAACATGTCATGTGATATTCACATCTTAAGACGACATTTCTGGAAATGGAGGATTCATAGAAATATAGAGAAGTGATTATAACAATGGAATTTGCAGGTAACAACATTGCAGCTAGAAAGGAGTAAGGATACTTGGGGTCAGGCAATCCTTTTAATGGCACTTAAATGAATCTCACCTATGTAAATATCAATATTTAGGAATATCTGGTGTATGTTTACAGGGTTAGACTTTTTTCCCAGGCTTTATTTTTCTAGGTTTCTCAACATTACATATATTCTCAGCAAATAAATATATAGCATATGGAATTTCTTAGTAGCTATTTTGATATGGGTCAAATTTTGTCACAACAATAATATACTGATTAACTTTTACTCTGAATAAGATATGTTTGATGATATGCTTTGTTGCTACAAGTTCACTGATGGAGGAGGTGAAAATAATACAGGAAGCATAGAAACATTTCTCCCAAGAAGAGTCCCTTTATAGGATCCTCAGTGGCGCTTTCTTCCCCGACCTTTCTTCCCAAGCCCTGAATGTCAGCGAAAGGGCACTGCTCCACTTGTGCAAAAGTCAGATGGACAGCTTGGCCCCGGAGACAGCGCTCGTTTGTTGGGCCACGGGGCCCCAGGAAGCAATCTCCCTCCATTTCACTCTTCTATTCCTTTTTGTGTGCTTGTTTTATGTTCCTTCTTTCAACAGGAAGAGTTCATTGTCACCTCAGTTCACATGGCAGAAAACACAGTCACACCCTGGTGTCCACCCCTTAATTCCAATTCTAAGTCATGGAGTCTGGAAATCGGGATTCTCACTGGACTAGAATGGGTCTGGCACCTACTCTTGTCCAAGCCAGCTTGGCTGAGGCTAAAAAACCATGTTGAACACATGTGGCCATTGGGAGCTCCCTGTGACTAAGGCAGGAGGTGGCAGGCAGTTCCGGGAAAGAGGACTGAGCATACAGTCTGGTAGGTGTCTGCAATCACAGCCATCTTTATTTAACAAAATGTCCTCTAGACACTAACTGAAGGCCCACTTTTGAGAAAAGTCAATTCTTTTTCATCCCAATATGCACACAGAAAGGAAAGAAGGGAGGAAGGAACTGACACACACTTCTGTCTCATGTTGTAGGGACATATGTGTGCCCATATACAGAAATGCATGTTGTCAGAGATATTAAAGTATAAACATGTTCTCTTGAGGATCCAGTATATGAGCTCTTCAACACACACACACCCTTCAAAAATTTCCCAAGGAAAGCAGATAATTTCAGGTTTTAGGAAAGAACAGAGATCTGTTAATAATGTTCATAATAATAAAACTCAACAAATATAACATTCTGGCTCAAAGCAAATGCCTTGTGGGGAAAAAAGTGCTAAAATGGCTTGATTAGGGTTTTAATGAGAGATTTTTCTCCTCGACTCCACCCTCCACCCTTGTTCTCCACCCCCAGTTATTCCCTCCAGCCGTCCAGTCAAGAGCCCTGTGCAGGGCAAAACCCAGAGAATGTTGGTAATTCAACTTAACCAATTAATTTGCTGCACTTTCTCATCCTGCTCAGCAGGATCTCTCTTTTGCAGGCTGCTGAAAACCTAACAATGCACCTCTCTGTTGTGAATATGTAATGGTGTGTTTACAAATCCTAAGGGCTACAATATCCCCTCCTTGAGTATATGTTATGGAGGCTAGAGCATGTCTCCTCCTCACACTTGGATGTGAGTAAATTCTTATGTGACAGTAAAATGTGAAATAGGAATCCCCTCTTCAAAGAGAAAAAGCAAAACCCAGGGGATATAGGAAATGTTCAGACCCACTGACTTAACATATGTAGAAACTCCCTCTGCCTCTGGTTCCTCCCTGCTGAGGTTGCCATCACACTGTAGATCCCCATGGAGGTTTTAGAAATTGAGTTGGCCCTTTAGTTCAATATGTATTGAGCTCCTAATGCTAGATCTCCAGGTGGGGGAGACCAGGAAAAATCTACCAGGTATAGATCCTACAGAACTCACAGTCCAAGTCTAAGTACAAAGGGAAAGTGCGACAGATTTAAGGGAAGATGTGAGGCTGAGGATAATTAAGTACCAAATAAGTATCACTAATAGTGAGTGCTGTTTTTAGCCACAGTTCAGCATAAAAGAGGAAGGAAGGAGAAGAGAATTGGATTTTTTTTGCCTAGTTGGGTATGATGGGTCTGTTTGCCTGGAAGCAGCACACAGTGATTGGAGGAAAGGAAGGAGTAAATTCTCATGTGAAAACCGAGGCAAATAAAGAGTCCTGGAGGTGCCTGTTTCTAAAATCCAGCTGAATTTTACTGTAAACTTTACAATCAGAAGTTCTGTCATTATTTCAGAGGTTCTCAAACCAGAGGTGCTTTTGAATATGGAAGGTTGGGAGTCGCTGGTTAAAGGCGTGGTGGTGAGGGTGGGACACAGGGAGAAAAGTATGACTGAAGGCACAGGAGCACGACACAGCTATGTGAAATGTTCTCCACGTTTGGAGTGATCCCAGTTCACATGCAAATACCTATGTATTTGGTAAAACTGTTAAAATTAAATTCTCTTGCAAATAATGTCATTTTCACACCTTGGCCCCAGAATGTTTTCTGTTCTCAACACTGCCCTCTCTATGGCTGTAGAAGTTTATCTAGAGGATAGGCAGTCTTTCCTAGGTTGATCTTGGAATGGCAGAGAAAAAGGAAGTTCTGGATTCCATAGTTTTTATAGTGTTACTAGTGTCAGGAGAGGGATTCTGGTAGATTAAACTCTCCCAGCTCATTAACCCTCAACCCACCTATCAGAGGATCCTGGCATCAAAACAAAAACCAGAAAACTTAATGAAAACCGCTGTTGTCCACTGAGGATGCTGGGAAGAGAGCTATTTATAGCTGCTTTGATGACTATTGCAATATGGAAGTCAAAGAAAAAGTCAAGGGCTCTCTCACATCATTATGCTGGAGTTCATTATTTTGAAGGGGTTAAAGTGAAAGTGACATTTACTATAAGGATGTACTTTCTTCACATGCAATAACATCATGATGTCTCTAAGGAGAATTAATGCTTAACTTATCAGTTGTTCTTTGCAATTACTAAGGAAACAAGTTGGGGGTTACCCGGAATGTTTCTTGGTGCAGATCAATATATTAAAATAGCATTGGGCACACAGTTTTGTTCAGAACTGGAGCTCATCCCCTGCCCTGCTCACGCCCCCAGCCTTCACTCTTTTCAGCTGAGGGTGAGTGTTTGCAAGAAACTAGAAGACAAAGTGGTAGAACTTTTCTTCAGTTGAGTGGTGGAATTTGCAGGAAGAAGGAGTGGCTGCTCCACATTGAGAGACTTGAACAAAAAGTCTTCCGTAGGAAGACTATGGAAAAGAAGGGAGATTGGAGAGAGAGAGAGAAATGTGAGAGAAGTTGCTTCCATATGGGGCATTCCCCTTGCAGAGGCTTAGCTCAGGAAGATCTCTTCCCCTTCTTTGTAAGAAGGGAATAATTAAATTAGACAAAGTAACAATTTCAGTTCCTGCTGTGCTAGTGGGATCTTTTCACACTTAACTCATGCAAAAAATGTAATAATAAATAAGATGCCATTTCAATAGTAACAAAACAACATAATATTTAGGAATTGATTTAACAAAGATTACATCAGATGTCTATGGAGAAAAGCTTTAAAACTTTAATAAAAAAGACATAGAAAATGATATCAATAAATGTCATGTTCTTTGATGAACAAGTTGATATTATGAAAATTGCAATTCTCCCCAAGTTAATATATAATCTCTCTGTACTCTCAATCAAAATTCCAGTTGGATTTTTTTTCCTTAGGAACTCAATAATATGAAAGAATAAAGATTCACAAATAGCTAATCAAATCTTAAGAAAGAAACACAAAAATGAAAAGGGAGACTTATCTATTCAGATATTGAAACACACATCAAAACCATAGTAGCACAAATAGTCTTCAGAAACTGACATCTAGACCAAATGGAGCAGACTAGAAAGCTGAAAGACAGCTGCTTGAGTGGGAGAAGATATTGACAAAGGATTAATAAGTAGAACATGCAAAGAAGGCCTGCAGGTCAATCCAATAGTAAAACAAACAAAAGATAGGAACAGGAATTTTAGAAAGGAAAAAACTTAAAAGGCAATCACTAAATTAATGCTCATCTGTACTAATAACCAGAGAAATGTAAATAAGAACAGGGAGATTTTGTTTATACCAATTTAGTCTTGAAAAAATCAGAAAACTGAATGATGCGAACTGACGATAGAGATCTGGGATATATGGCGTCTCTCACACAGAGCTGGTTCAGTCTAGACTGGTGTGTAATCATTTCCATGAGTAACCTGGGACTACTTAGCTAAATTAAATATCTGTATAAAGTGTGACCCAGATATTCCATGACTAGGTATATGTCCCTGATAAAACTTCACACTGGTCTGGATGGGGAAATATATAAGAATGTTCATATTAATGTGTTGACATATTATTGTGTTTACCAAGAAACTACTTGTCTATCACCAGGAGAATTACCAGGTAAAATGTGGTAGATGTAATTAGAAACAGTAGATTAAATGTACATGAACAACATGGATTCTTTTAAGAGCAGAATGCTGACTGAAAAATTGGTAAGAAAGAATAAAACATGCCGCAAACCATTTCTGCATGTTAAAAACATATGAACATCAAAGAAAAATAAAGACTGTGCAAGAAAACATATAGACAAGAAGATGGATGTTCAGCACATTAGAATAATTGCCTCTGGGGAAGAGTTAGTGGAGTAGGAAATGGGGACGAAGGAGAGAGATTAAAAAGACCCCAGAGAGACAGACAAGAGAAGGTCCCAAAGGTGATAGTGTGCCCAGAGCTATCAAGTATGATGTACCCATCAGTGCTCCACATTTAAGGGGAAAGAAGGGTTTAACTGACCCACCAGTAAGGAACTCTTTAAACGTCCATCAGAGATGGGTGATGAAGACCAGTAAGTCAGGAAGTATCTGGGGGCAGCTGACAACCACCCAGTCATCTTTGGGGCAAAGAGAGAGAACAGTTTGTGAAGGAGCTGGCACCAGACTAGTCATGAATTAGTGAGTGGAATAAGCAGGCATTAAAGCAGTAGCTGAGAAAAATTCCCTCCAAGTATGAAGGGCAGTAAGAGTGAATTCCTTGAGTGTTCTCCATGCTTATCCTTGAGGTGGAAACAAGGCCACTCTTGCATACTAAGGTTAAAAAATCAGAATATACAGGAGAGAGAAGAAAGTGTGAGTGCCTGGTGAGTGGGGGTAGGTTGGGTGTTGAGTAGAGGCAGCAGGTAGAGGAGGCTAGGCAGCTAGGAGAAGCCACAGGAGGACACAGGCAGGGTATAGCACGGGACCACTAATGATCAGGGGATGAACCACAGAGAAGAAGGAAATGAGTGTCCAAGAGTCATAGGCTTGTGAAGGGCTGGATGCAATGTTAGATTTACTGATCAAGGGGCATGCAGTCTCTCCCTGTCCTGGAGTTCTTGCCCTGCTTTCACTTTTCTGTCACACAAGACTTGAGCAACTCCCAGTAGACCTGACCTGAGTGACATCCTGACTGGGCACTCTTCAGGCCTGTCTGTACAGCAGGACATTACCTGTGGGGCCTCATGTCCCAGGAGAGGATTGCTGAGAAGAATGCAGCAATGTTCACTTGACTGTAGAATTACATCTTTTCCCTCACCCCCTCCTGTGCATATTCCTGAATCTTGTGATGGCCTATTCTCCTTATGGCTATTTTAAATCTTTTCCCTGGCCCCTATCTGCTCAGCAAGCCTTTTCCTCTCTTTCCCTGGAGGCCAGGGGCCTCTGCCCAACCCTGCCCCACAATCCTCAGCACTCAACTCTTCTCCAGAGTTCTTTGCTATTCTCCAAACCTCCAATTCTGACAACCCACCTCCTTTTTCTCACATCCTCATGTTGTACTGCAGGGTGTGGAGGAGATGTCAACTATTGCTTTAACTATAATAACATCGTCATCAGGCTGTTGACCTTGGGAAAGCTTAGGAAAACCAAGGCTCATGGCATGTGTCATCTAGAGCTAAAATCTCCAGGTTGTGTAGAAATGGGCCATATTTAGGGACAGCAAGAGGGAAACATAGTGTGGAAACTGCATCTCAGCTTGGCCTCTGTCCTTCTGCTGTCTGCCTGACAGCTCCCACCACACTAACTTCAGTGGAATGTGTCGTCAAGTGCAAGGGTTCTGTGTGTCTGGGTATACCCAGACTTTGTGTATTTTTTGTGTCTCTGTGTTTCAAAAACATTTCACTTTAATAACAAAGAGGCTTGTTGTTGCTAGGAGGTTTCAAAAATATATCATTGATGGAGACAAGCTCCACCAAATGCCCTCTTGTTTTTGCCAATGTGAATCAGGATGACCTTTTCACCCTCTTCAAGAGGATATTTATAAGAACCAGACACGACCCACATGTTGGAGAGATAACATGAGAGGAGGCCAGGCACAGATGTAAAGAGGTAGAAAGCACTCCTCCCTCTAGAATAATATTCGTGAAAATGCTCCTGTATCTGTTGTATTTTTCTAGTGGATCTTTGAAAGAAAGGGTGTTCTCTGCCTAGCTGTACACACACACACACACACGTGCACACACACACACTTTTTGTTTCTGTATTTCCCTAGCAGAAGTCAAAAGCTCAATCCCATGATCTTTAGAAGGAAGGAAATGAAGATCAGTTGGGCCTGGTTAGGGCAGGGAATATTTTTAGCGGCCCGAAGAAGCAGGCCTGGAGAAACTGGCTGGCTGTGTGGGGAGGAGCAGAGTCAGATGAGTCTTCATTGGCTCAGGCTGCCACAGCAAAGCGCCACAGACTCAGGGATTAAAAAACAGATATTTATTTCTTATGATCTCGAGTCTGGCAGTCCAAGAGCAAGAGATCCGGATGTTAACAAATCAGGTTCTTGTTAGTGAGGGCTTCCTTTTAGGCTTGGGGATGGCCCACTTTTAGTCGTGTCCTAATGTGAACTTTCCTTGGTCAAAGAGGATGGGGGCTGGGAGGAGAGAGATGGAGAGAGAGAGAGAGAGAGAGAGAGAGAGAGAGAGAGAGAGAGAGGGAGAGAGAGAGAGAAGAAGAGAAGAGAAAAGAGAAATCTATTTTTCTTATAAAACCAATAATCCCATAATGAGGGTCCTAATCTTATATTACCTCATCTCAACCTAACCATATCCCAAAGGCCCCACTTCCAAATATCATCACACTGCAGATTAGTGCTTTAACATAGAAATATTCACCCTATGCCCCCCTGATAGTCTGGGAAGTTCTCAATTCCCAGGCTGCCAATAGCTGCCTATGCTGGGTCAGGTTCACTCTCAGAAAACTCCCCTCCCTGGTGGTGACTATCACCCTCCACAGGCTGAGAGTCTCATGAACTGAATGGAGAGAGAGGCAGAAACATTTTCTAAGAAAGCTAGCTTAAGGGCTCTACTATTCTACAAAAATGTACTGGCTTTGATTTTGAAGCAGGTCAGTAAGTATCAGAGCTTTCTAGTTGACCACCCACCTCCAATTGCACTTATACTTAATCATTTTTTAAAATATATTTTTTGATTATGCTATAACAATTCTCCCATTTTTCCCCTTTATTCCCTTCCACCCTGCATATCCCCTCCCACCCAAATTCCCCCCCCTTTAATTCATGTCCATGGGTCACACATATAAATTCTTTGGCTTCTACATTTCCTATACTATTTTTCATCTCCCCCTGTCTATCTTCTACCTGCCATTTATGCTACTTATTCTCTGTACCTCTTCCCCCATCTCCCCCTCCCACTTCCCTACTGATAACCCTCTACGTGACTCCATTTCTGTGATTCTGTTCCTGTTCTAGTTGTTTGCTTATTTTTTTTTTAGGTTCTGTTGTTAATAACTGTGAGTTTGTTGTCATTTTACTGTCCATATTTGTTATCTTCTTTTTTCTTAGATAAGTCCCTTTAACATTTCATATAATAAGGGCTTGGTGATGATGAACTCCTTCAATTTGACCTTATCTGGGAAGCACTTTATCTGCCCTTCCATTCTAGATGATAGCTTTTCTGGATAGTCATCTTGGATATAGGTCCTTGCCTTTCATGACTTGGAATACTTCTTTCCAATCCCTTCTTGCCTGCAAGGTTTCTTTTGAGAAATCGGCTGATAGTCTTATGAGAACCCCTTTGTAGGTAACTGTCTCCTTTTCTCTTGCTGCTTTTAAGATTCTTTCCTTCTCTCTAATCTTGGCTAATGTAATTATGATGTGCCTTGGTGTGTTCCTCCTTGGGTTCAACTTCTTTGGGGCTCTCTGAGCTTCCCGGACTTCTGGAAAGTGTATTTCCTTTGCCAGACTGGGGAAGTTCTCCTCTATTAATTTTTCAAATAAGTTTTCAATTTCTTGCTCTTCCTCTTCTTCATCTGAAGCCCCTATGATTCAGTTGTTGGAATGTTTAAAGATGTCCTGGATGTTTCCAAGTTTCTCCTCATTTTTTGAAATTCTTGTTTCTTCATTCTGTTCTGGTTGAATATTTCTTTCTTCCTTCTGCTTCAAACCATTGATTTGAGTTCTGGTTTCCTTCCCTTCACTGTTGGTTCCCTGCAAATTTTTCTTTACTTCACATAATGCAACCTTCATTGCTGCCTGGGTCTTTTTCATGCTGTCGCAGCACCCAGTAAGTTCCTGGAGCATCCTGATCACCAGTGTTTTCAACTGTGCCCCTGATAGGTTGGCTATCTCTTCGTCACTTAGTTGTATTTTTTCTGGAGCTTTGATCTGTTTTTTCATTTGTGACATTTTTTTTTTTTTTTGTCTTGCCCACCTGTTAAGTGGTAAGGGGTGGAGCCTTAGGTGTCCAGCAGGGCAGGGCAACCTGTGTCAGTTCGTTGTCATGCTGTATGTGGGGGTGGAATCTAAGAGGGAGCAATGCCACTTGCTCTTCTCTCTTCTGGTTTTCAGTCACTTCCCCCACTACCCACAATCAAATAGGGCCCTTCGGGTGCTGATTCCTGGGTGGGTGGGTTTGTGTATGTTCTGAGACCCGGTTGGTCTGTCCAATTACTCTCCTGTGAGTCTGGGAGTTTCTCCCGCTGCCTCCTCAACCCCCACAGGTGGTTTTAGTCAGAGGCTTCGATGCTTTATTTCCCCGCGTTGGAACCCTGGGTTGTGTGGTCTGTCTCTGTCCCCAGTTGTTCCTCCCTGTTTATCTGCACAAAAGTGTGGGACTGCCTGGTCTGCAAGCCTACACCTTGCCAGGACTGCCAGCTACCACCTTGCTGCGAGGCCTCTCCGTCGTGTTGCCTGTCTTCGCCCCTCCTACTGGTCTGGATGAAGGTTTTTTGTTTAACTCCTTGGTTGTTGGGCTTTCATACAGTTCAATTTTCTGGCAGTTCTGGTTGTCTTTTGTTTTTAAATTTGTTGTCCTTTTGGTTGTGTAAGGAGGCACAGTGTTACTTAAACATTTTTTGAGTGATCTTTTTATTACATTAACTTAATATCTAATACAATGTAATATGTAATGTTATATGGATTTTAAATTTCATATCATTTGGATTTTCAAAATTTAAATTTTTTATTTCATCAAAGTATTTGTCTTGCCATCATGTGGAAAACTTACCTGTCCATTTAACCAAATTCCTATTTCTCTTTTGCCTCCATTTCCTCTTCCCCTTTACCTGATGGTACAAAGCATTGTGTAGAATTAGTTATTTGTTTACAATGCTTTATGAACATTGTTGTAAATGACTTTATTTTTAATTTCTCTTCAGTGTGTATTTGAAAGAAGAAAACTGGACAGTGCTTGTAGCAACCGTTGCTTCTTGGAACCTTGAGTTTGCAGAGGAGGAGGAGCGCAGATCTGTTCCTGGGGAGATGCCGGGGCAGAAGATGCTGCTGATGGAGGCTGTACGGCTCCTTTGGTGGCTCCAGCTCTATGGCAGCTGGCACATCATCAGCTTGATTACCTCTCCCTTCAAGGCACTCACCCCACTGAGGCTGGCTAACATGAGGAGGGGGAGAAGGCCAGGAGCAGGGAGAGTTCATTTTTTTAGTAGCTGGACAAAAAGTCTCTTTGTTTTATTTTCCTCCTTTTTTCTTAGAGTCGTATAAAAGTTTCAAGTTGTTTGTGAGCGAGTGTCCACAGTAACCTCAGACCAATCTCGGTAGCTTGAACTTCAGGAGCCAAACCTCACCATTTCAAAAGACAAAGTAGGTGTGCGAGAGAGCTGTCCACGCTGCCTCGACCAAGGGAGGTTCTGTACAACAGGCATAATGGTCTTTGCAGGATTAATGCCTTATTTGCTTTACGAAGATACAGGGATTTGCGGTTTTTGAAAACAAATTCAATTAACACCGCTTCCTTTGGGGGTATCCTTTTTTTTTTTCTTGCCTTCAAAAGTCATTTGCCCTGTCTGTTTATAAAAGATTCTTCCATAGAGGCAATTGGGGAGTTTCCCTTCAGCCCTGTAATGCTCCATGGTGAAAGAGGTAGTAAAAGTAAGTCTTTTTCTGTCTACATATTCAAATTTATAGAAGGAAAGTGCCAAATTATCCTTCAGAATGTTGTAAGACCTGATTTGACTCCAAATTGTACTGTGGGAAGAAACAGATGGGCAAAGAATAGAGGTCCTTTTTCAATGAAATCCTTTTTTCTATCAAGGGGCTTCTACAGAAAAACATCGCCCCCCATTCTCAAGGATGAGGCAATTCCAGGAAAGCCCCACCCAGCTTATCGGTGGAAGCAGTCTGCTGTAGGAACAGATATACTGCCTGATTATGGCATCATAATTGGTTTTGAAAACATACTGGCACAGTGGCAGTGAGCCAAATACTCTTTTCCCTGCATTGCCTTTCATTTTAAAAGGCTGATTCCCTACTTAAAGTTTTTTTTTTTTTCCCCTGTCTGTGTTCCCCAGACTTTTTCTGAAGAGGCAAAATATCCCCAGTGTTTGGGACTGGGTCCGAGCCACAACCAGCCTGCCCTCTAGGGAAAGAAGACTGAACTCAGTTTGCTGGTTTTTACATCGGGGTGGAACTGACCAACAATCACATGTCTTGCCTGGAGCCGGCTTAAACATGAAGCAGATTGAAACATCATCAGACTTTCAATGTTACGGTGCGGGGTCCAAAGTCCAATAAGAATAGAGAAAAATATCTTTTGAAGCCATAGGAAACATATGGGGGTATGGGTGTGTGTGTCTTGTTTTATGGTTTCATTGCAACAAATAAAGTGGTGGGTAACTTTGTAGTTTTGCAACTTTGGGGGTTATGGACAAGCCACTCCAAGATGTGCTTCAGTGGTATGCAGATTACTCTGAGCTGAAGGCAATTTTAGCTTCAGGCTCAAGAGAAGCTTTGGCCCCTTCCTTTACTACCTATAAGGCAGAGCAAACAAACTTCAACTCACTAAACGTCTGTTCTTCTTATCCTGCAATTACCTGTTGTAGTCCCAAAGTGCATTGTGTCATCCCTCGATCAGGATGTCTTACACACGTCAACCCCCATTTCTATTGCTGAACCTCTTGTGCATGTGGGGTCTCTGACTCACATGTATGTGGAGTTCCCATACATATGGGTGTATTAATTTTTTTTGTGTGAATGTCATGTAGCTTTGGTTATTAGACCAACTAGAAGAAACTTGAGAGTGGAGAAAAAGAAAAGTTTGTTCCTCTCTTACACTTCCATCCTGGAAGCCTCCCCTCCACCCCCAAGCATTTCCAATCCACGTGACATTAATGTCTCCTCTCTCTGTGACAAGAGGGAATCTGGTGTGGGAGTGAGGCTTGCTTTCAGTCTTGGTGACTAAGATTAGTGTGTGGAAGAGACATGACATGATGTTAATATTGTATAGGCACAGGAGATTTTTATTATGGTTGTAGTTTGTGTGTGTGTGTGGTAGAAAGAAGGTTAAGAGAAAGAATTCAGGTTCTCCAGAATAGAAGTTTGGCCTGTGTTTTAGCTTTTGGATTATAAGGAGTTGCATACAACTAGAAAGATGAACGTGATTGTGACTGGCAAAACTGTAGATTAAGTAAAATCTGTGAGGGGCGTAGAATGCTTTACACACATTGCACATTGGCAGTGTTTATTCATTGGATGCACATTCTAGAATATGTTCTTTCTCTCACTCAAACTTACCCATTCTACTTTTATGTGTACTTTTCTCCTTCCCTCTTCCTTTTCAAAAATCTTACTTGGACCAGCCTACTGGATATGTATAAGTAGGATAACTCTCAAGATCATATCTGTTTAGATCAGCGATTTTCAACCTTTTCCATCTCATGGCACACATAAACTAAACTAAAATTCTGCAGCACACCAAAAAATATATTTTTTGCCGATCTGACAAGAAACATAGGTATAATTTTGATTCATTCATACCGAACAGTTCTTGCTGTATTGGCTGTTGTCATTTTTTTTATTTGACAATCTAAGGGCAAAGAGGCCAGTCCCCTGACTAAATAGTCAGGTATTGGGTGTTTTAAATTTCTTTGTGGCACACCAGCTGAAAATCGCTGATTTAGATCAAAGGGCATGGCTATTCCCTAGTGTTGGCAATGGGATTATTTAACAAGAAATCCTTGTCAGTGTGTCAATGTGACACATGGGATGATGTCACATTTGTGAAAAATAAGAGTCCCTTACCAGCTTCAAAGCTGGAAACACTTTTACATAAAATACTCCTTCTTATTTGTTTGTAACTTCCTGATTGGAAATGACACCTGAAAATGTTTTTTAATCCTCACCCAAGGACATTTTCCCATTGCTTTTAGAGAAAGAGGAAGGGAGAGAAGGAGAGGGAGAAACATCAATGTGAGGGACAAGCGTTGATTGGTTGCTCCCCAATATGCGCTCTGACTAGGGATTGTATGCACCTGGACCAGGGATCGAACCAGCAACCTAGAATGTGGTGTGACCAGAAATTAAAAACTGAAACTGTACCCTTTTGTTACAGAACAACAAGGGGGGCCTGGGATGATATACTATTACCGAAAGGAAACCCCAGGTCCATTATGTCTGCTGTCTATAGGAAAGATGTCTCTCAATGCCAGAGATTCATGAAAAGGAAAGGAAATGTTTATTTAATGCTATACAAACTTAAAGTAGTGACCTAATGTCTTCATCAAAATCCTAAAGTCCCTTAAAACACCCACAAACATACACAGTCCTTCCTTCCCCCTTTGCCCAGTCTGGGGTACCGTATCTCAGGAAAGGAAATAGAAGTCCTTGGCTCAGGCAGCACCCGGTTCTTCCCAGTAATTCGTCTTGGCTGGGAGACCTCCCAGCACCATCAGCTGTGTTGCTGTCCAGGCAAGATCTCCAATTAATCCAAAGCCATGTGGCACCTTCTCATGGCCTACTGGTAAGAGTTCTTTCACCCTTCTTCCAGGCCACGTGGCCAAAAGGAGCACCCCAAAGCCATGTGGTCCTCTCTCCCCCAGGGCCACGGGAGTCCCCACTCAGCCAAAATTGCATAGTTCTCTCCTCAATGGCTGCTGTGTCTGGGTTTAAATCCCCTCGCCAATCTTCCTCTGCAGCCCCATTTCCAACTCCTCCCACACTCAGCCATACTTGCCCTCAATCTCCCATCCTTTCCAGCTTTACTGGGCTGCCATCATGGGTCTGGGCAGGTGCAGCCCCATGTCATGGAGCCAATCTTCTCCAAGCTCCCACGCAGGCACTGTAACTTGGGGGACCTGCCCCCCAATCCCATCTTGGCAGGGGTAGGGGGGAGTCCCTTTCCACCCCCCTGGCCCAGAGCATGGCCACAGCTATTTAGCATATCTAAGCGACCAGCCAAAGGCTATAGGTATATTAAATGACCATGCCATGGATTAGCTGCAAAACTGTTGCTGTACAAAACAGCCCTGCATGTTCTTGCTCCATGTGTCCCTTCCCCCAACTCACACTTGTGGGGGAAGGTGTGAAGACATCTTAAAACCTCCTGGACACCTTGAGTTCTGGATCCCATTTCAAATGCCCACTTGGGGTCCCCCCTCTTGGCTGCAGCCTGTAACACTTTCAGTTCCAGGGTGCAGCTCCAACTGAACTGGCCAAGGTGACACATGAAATTTTTCTCCTGCTAATTTTGTACTGTGATTTTGCATGAGGTTGCTCATTAGAAAACCTTAGCTACAAGGTTGCTTTTCCTAAATACTAGAACCATCCATGTCTTCTAACACTGTACCATTTGAGACCCCCTTTCCACCAAGGCATAGAAGGAGATTTGCTTTGCCATATAATTTGGCAATTTCAAAATATTTAAATCCTTTCTGCTGTTTATACTTTTCCGATTCAGGAGTGGCTGGAAATATTGAGGATATATATCCCTTTGGATTTTGCAAAAGCTAACTTGTTATAGAAATTCTTGTGAATTTGTCACAGATGACAATTAGCCTGAAAAGTAAAGACCAAAACCCACAGCTGCTGTAAAATGAATTATGTAAAATGAATGAATGTATCTGTTCCAGAGGCATATCCCAGGATGGATTTTAGCATTTTAAAAACTTTGCAAGTCTAACCGAATCTTCAAATTCTGTGGAGGCTAAAAAAAAGTCTCCTTCCATCTTCTAAGTTCTCCTATCTGGGCTAATAATCAAATCAACAGAGACAGACAAACAAGAGAAAACCAAACTTGAATACATGCACATGGGGAATTCACAGAAGCATGAGAATTCCAAAGACAGCGAGGTAAAATTGGGCATATATGTCATATCGGACAAAGGAGAAAGCACGGGTGGGAGTCTGAGCTCTGAAGGAAGAAGGCAATTTACAGGCAGTTGACGAGGAGCAGGAGCACACACGCAGGTAGAGGTTTGCTAGGCAACCCAGAAACAGTGAGGGCAGGTGGGGACCCAGTAAACAGGCCCTCCCATCCCCCATAATCAGCTCAAATTAGGCTACTAAGGCAAACATCGATTTACTTCCTGTAGGAGGTCTTTCCCTCTGTCTCTTACAAAGGAAAGGGGGGTGGTCAAAGGTTCTTTCAGAGTCTCATTTTTTCCCCTTCAACAACTAGCTTAGAAACAGTATCCCAATAGGCAGCTTTAGGGTGGCAGAAAGTTCGATCCCCTTCAATTCTCTGTTGTGTCTTCCTGCCTGGGCCTGGAAGAGAGTTTGTGACTGAAGGAGGCACACTTGTGAAGAAACATCTTGAATGTTTCTCACAATCAGTTGTTCCTCAAATTTCAATGTGCATATGAATCATTTAGGCATCTTGTTAACATGCTGATTCTGATCTCTTAGATTTGGGATAGAGCCCAAGGTTCTGCATTTATAACAGTTTCAGGTGCTGGTCATGAGCCAGCCACAGTTGGAGGCCTCCGTGGTCAGCTCTCATTTCCTGATTGGCAGTGGAGGGGACTTGAGCATGGAATGAGCATGATACAAACTTGCTGAAAAATTTGTTCTGATTGCTCCTGCCTGTACCAGCATTCTACTCATTTGCAGGCCGGCTTCAAAAGTATTTAGAATAGATTAAATGATGCTGTACTCTTGCACGAGCCGGAAGTGTGGGAGATAGGAGACGGGTTGCAGAAGAGAATGGGACCAGGCAGATACAGAGAAAGATAAAGACAGATGGGGCAGACAGAAAGTCCCTCCTGTAATTCCTGACACTTCTCTATCTCTTCCATCCTTTCCTCTCTGTTTCAATTTCTTTCTTTCTTTTTTTATCTTGTTTCCCTCATTGCTTTTCTGCCTGTTGTGAGATAACAGAATCATTTCACTCAAGTTCAGAGGCAAATGGGGACTTGTGAAAAAAGTGGACTAGACTGGGAGCTAGGAGAGCCACATCGGAGCCCCAGCTCTGCTGCGGGGTGCAGCTGGGCCAGTATACCTTGGCATTACTGGACCTGTTTTATTTTTTGTTTAGTTAGATGATCTCTAGACCCTTCCCAGGGCACTGCTGTGTACCACTGTAATTTACAATCCATGTCAATGTGCTTATCTGTTACTTGAGGCAAGTCTGTTCAACTTCAATGTAAATAAGTTAACTGTAATGTCAGGGTACCAGAGTGCATAATTCCCACTTCCACCGGGAATGTAAATGTGTGGTTAGAGTGAGAGTTGTATCCCTGGCCCCACCCCAGCATCATTCAAGCATGTATGTGTGCGTCTGTCTAAACAACCACCCTCCAGGATTTCTCAGAATTGAAAATCTGTCCTTCTGAAGGGCTTCACAACCTTTGCCATTCTGGCAGTTTTAAAAGATTATTATTATACCAATATAATAATAATTATTATTTATATTATTTGAGGGGTAAATCCTTATCTTATTTCCCCCTGTGTCAGAAAACTCACTTGGAAGCCTTGAGAGCTTGACATTGTGAAACCTGTTCTTACTATTGATATAAGGTCCTTGCTATTTTTGGGGGGAAAGGAGGAAAGAATAGAAGGAGGCATACTAGTTAGGGGGATGGAGTTGATGGAGGGAGGGGTCGTTGACCCATTAACTTTCTTATGTTTTTTCCTTGAGTTGTTTGACTTACAAGTGTAATAGTAAACAAGTAATCATATATAAAGAAACAAGTAGAAAAGAAAACAAAGAGAAACCATTCAGTATCCAAGAGGGTCAGACCTGTCTGCAACTCATCGGGTGAGTGGTGGAGGCACTAGGGTGTAAAAACAGTTTGTCACCCCCAGGAATAGATTTCGCTGGCTTCTACTTGTATGTGAGTCTTGAGCCTGTAGAGAAGATAAAGCCAGTTGGCTGAGAAGTTGAAATTATTGTGAACTATTTGACGATGATGCAGAGAACAGGGTACACCCAACGTAAGTAGTGGTATTTTGAGATTGCTTCTTAGGGAAGGGTGATAAATACTTAACAGTCTTCATGGGCTTAGTATTGTCAAATTCACATGTCAGTGCCCACCCAGGTCCCTTAGCCGGTGAAGGCCCCTTCTCTAGATGGCTCACAGTAAAGAACACATGAGAGAGAGAGCAGTCTAAACCTGGAAGGCCTGAACTCATTGCCTTCAATGTTCTAACAGCTGCCTAGTGAAGATGGCAGACCCCTATTAATTATGCAAAGCATTCCAGTGAGAATGGGTATCAGAGTCATCACTAACCTTTACTAGACTTCAACCTTGATTCTTGAACCTCAAATTGCATTCACAAATGAGCAGCTAGCCAAACTAAACATGTCAGTTGGGAAATCAGTTTTCCAGAATTGGTACTTCAGAGAACTTTAAGTACATTTTTGGAGGTAGGAGGTAGGCACAATATACACAATGGGGAAACATTGTTTGGGTGTAGTTTTGCTGTGATTTTTTAAAATTTATTTTTCTAGGAAATATGAGGGGTTTCTATGAGACCTCCTGAGCTAGCTGCCCTTGCTGTAGCGCTTTTAACAGTCTCCAAATTGTCATTCAGATGTAATCTATATTTATTCATCTGATATGAGGAGGCTTGGAAATTTATTGGTTGAATACACCATCCTGATTTATTTTTTTGCCTACCTGCCTTTCCCACCATCTATTTAATGAAATGTGGAGTTGCTGTTTTTTTTTTTTTAATGCAGAGGCTGTAAATGTAAAAATGGACAGCAAGTCAGTTTGAGCAAAGTGATGATGCTGTCCATCTCTGCCACCATCTCCCCAGTCTGAACCTAGTTTTGCTGTCCATTTACAGTGGCCTCTTGACCAACCTGCCTGCTTCCACCCTTGCCCTTTTCACAGCAGTCTTCTCAATGCAGCCAGAGAAATTGCTTTGAGTTACAGATCAGATAGTGCCTTTATAAATTACTTCATCATAAATTACTTTAATGGCTTTGCTTTTGGGTTCCTGAACCCAACTTCCAACATCTGTGTGGGGTTCCCCACACCAAGAAGCAATTCTTAGATGCCAGCAGGGTGTCTGAGAATTGAACTCAGTTCTTATACTAACTACCCTGAGATAGCATCAGAATCCACAGATTGATGGTTTAGTCACACAAGACTGATCCCCAGCCCCCAATTTCAGACACCAGTCTCAAGCCCAGTACCTGTGCTTCTGACCAACTGGCTACAAACTGGAGGTTCCAATGACCCCCTCCCACTCAGGATGCCACTTGCAAGTCAAGGTTGTTACCTGTACTTCTGACTGACTAGCTACAGGTCAGAGGTTCCAATGACTCCCTCCCTGCTCAGGTTCAATTAATTTGCTAGAGCAGCTCACAGAACTCAGAAAAAAAATTACTTACATTTACTGGTTTAGTATAAAAGAATATAATAACAGATACAGATGAACATCCAAAAGGAGGAGGTACACAGGGTAAGGTATATGGGAAGGGGCATGGAGCTTCCATGTCTTCACCAGGTGCACCACCCTCCCAGCATCTATTTCCATGTACTTACCAACCTTGAAGCTCTCTGAATTCCACACTTTTGGGCTTTTATGGAGGTTTCATCATGTAGGCATGGTTGATCTTGGGCTCTACTTTTAGCCCTTCTTCCTTCTAAGAGACTCGGGGATGTTCCAAGTTTGTAAGCATGGCTTGATCTTTGCTGTGACCAGCCTTCACCCAGGAACCCACACAGTCACATCATTAGAACAAAAAACACTCCTATCACCCAGAAAATTACAAGGGTTTCAGGAGCCTGTGTCAAGAACCAGGGTCAAAGACCAAACATTAGAATAAGAGATGCTTCTAGTATTCTTATCACTTGGGAATTTACAAGGGTTTCAAGAGCTCTGTGTCAATAACTGGGGGAGGAGACCAATATATATATATTTTCCATTAGCTCACATTTCTCATTGCAATTTTGAAATTTTTAGTGTTATAAGTATCTGTGAATTCATTGTCCACAAGGACTGGAATATTAACAAGAATGTTCATCTACTTATGCATTGAGCTGCATCCCATAATGCTGCTAACTCACTGTTCTGAGCCTTATATTTAATTATTACCTTGCTTTATTTAAATAGGGTTTTATTACCTTAATGTATTCATAAAAAGTGTCCTGTTAAATTTTAGTTACCTTAAATATTATGAAAGCTTTATCATTCTATGTGTTATCTTCTGAGACTTGCCTTTTTCATTTAATAATATCTTGTTAAGATTCATTGATACTGTTGCATGTGGATATAGTAGATTTGTTTTAACTACTTTATATTCCATCGTGTGACTGTGCCATACTTTGTTTTGCCAGTACATGGGTGTTTTGGGTGCTTCCAGAGTTTTGCTAATGGGAGCAGTACTGAGAACATTCTTGTACAACTTCCCACTGCTCTTGGGGTAAAGACAAAGTCTATCACGTGGCCTCCAAGTATCTGCAAAGCCTGGCCACAACCAAACTCTGTACTTTCATCTCATTTCTCACGTTCCTCCTTTTCTGGACTCTGTCAGTCTATCCTGGCAGAGGAGGCAATAACAAGTAGAAGAAAGTAAGAATGGTATGTTGAAGAAATTGAAAAAGTTGATCTTTGTCTTTCCCTTCTCCTTGTTAACTTCAATGCTTCCTACAAATCCCAAATCAATCATAATCTATACTTTGGCATACTTTACTCAATATCCCAGAACAGGAAGTCAACTCACCAACTGTGTGCTCCATGTGCCTCCTCCTTAAAATGCTTGCTGTAGTTATCATTTTTAATACACTGAACTCGGATGACTATTTAATTAATATGTGTTCTCTGGCTGGACTCTAAGCTCTGAGAGTAGAGACTGTTATTGTTCACGGGTGTACCCCCAGGACGTAGCACAGTGCTTGTCACATAGTAGGAGTTCAATATATATTTTCAAACGAATAAAGCAGTAATTCACAAAGACTTAGGGGTGACTGAAAATGCAGGGAGACCATGTAACAGGATCCAGTAGGCTTCTTTCTCAAACCTCTAGAGCAGGGCTTGGCAAACTTTTTCTGTACAGGGACAGGTAGTAGATATTTTAGACTTTGCAGGCCATGTGGTCTGTGACAAAATTACTCAATGTTGCTATTGTATCACACGAGCAGCCATAGGTAATATGTAAACAAGTGAACATGGCTATATTTCAATAAAACTTTACCTACAGACCCCAAAACTTGAATTTCATATAATTTTAATTTTTGTGTATCATGAAATACTATTCATGAGCTCCAAAATATGATTCTTTTGATTTTTTCAACCATTTAAAATTATGAGAAAATTTCTTAATTTATAGGCTGTACAAAAGCAGGTAGTTGGCAGAATTGGCCTGGGGCTGTGGTTGGCTGACTCCTGCTCTAGAGAAGCCCTGTGCCCTTGGCCATCCAGTGACATTGAATCAAGTTCAGCTCTTAATCACTATTTGTGCACAGGCCGCCATGGGAATGGAGAATGAATAAAGGTCCAGAGTAGTGTCTTATTTAAAGATTTAAAAGATAACTTTAAAAAAAAAAGTTTTTTTTGAAGAGTTGCCAAATGGTTCTCATCTCCCTCAATCCTTTTATTGCTGTCTTCCTCCTTTGATGTTGAAATGAAAACTCAGGCACTTAAAAGTGCTTCTTAAGACAGCCATGTCATCACCCAAAATTGCATAATGCAGAAACTGCACACCCACTCACCTTGCTGTTACTCTCCTGGCTGAGTCATATGGCAAGAATGAGCGGCTGACTGCTTCAACCCGCTTATACTTCCACATATCGAGGTCCCAGCCAGCCTGACACAACATGGTCAGTCTGCCTTTGCATGGATGCCGGTGTGGGTACACTAACATTACATGAAACCAGGGAAACAAAGGAAAACCAACCAAACAAAGGTTTCTGCCTTGCAATATTTTTTCATATAAAGCCATGTCAACACATCTTTTTAATGTTAGTGTGCAAACCTTGGGAAGTAGCCCACACTGTCAATATGTTAACTTCATTTGTTCACTGCGGTGGGAATATTCATTTATTGGAGTAGGTGTGTATCAGCACAGTTCTGAAAAGAAAGTGGTAGTATGTGGCTCTGGTATGCACCATCATGGACTAGAGAGAGGAATGCAGCGATGAGGAAGCCAGGGCACCATTGCCCTCTCATGGCCTGAGGTGGCAGGTGACAGGTGCAGTTCTTTGTCTTGACTTATGGTGTGGAAATTTTTAGCCCTATATGTCCCTGCAGTTGGAAGGGTGCTTGAAAGACCATCTAATTCTGACCAATGCACTCAGAAACCCACCCAAGTTATTTTCTGGTCTCTACTTGAAGGCCGATGGTCTTCAGGTTCTGACTGACCTCTTTTGGTGGGCTGTTCCCCAGTAGGTTTCCCTCACTGAGCAGCTGTTTCCCAGGTGAGTGTTAACCCATTTCCTGGTGCAGTTCTTTGAGAGGCCATGCCTGGCTAGATGCTATATAATCCTGACCACAGGTAATAGCATACCTATTTCCATGCTAGCATCATATTTTGCCTAAATTTCTGTACTAACTGGTGTCCCTGCATCTACTCTTGTCCCAATCATTCACTCTCAATATATAAACCTGAGTGAGATCATTTGAAAGCAGAAATCATATCATATCACTCAGTTGCTTAAAGTCCTCCAAGAGGTTACATTTAGAATAAAATCCTAATTGCTTGTCCCATGTTATGTGTTGAACTGTGTTCTCCCCAAAAGGATGTTGAAGGACCAAGTTCCACAAATATGAACTTACTTGGAAATAGGGCCTTTCAAATGACCAGTTGTAGGTCAGTAGGTGGGCCCTAATCCAATATGACTCCTGTTCTTATAAAAAGGAAAATTTGGATACAGATGCAGGCATATGCAGAAGGAAGATGATATAAAGACATAGGGAGAATGCCACCAACAAGCCACCTGAGACCAAAGCAGGAGAGGGGCATGAAACAGGAGGAACCTCAGAGCCTTCAGAAGGAACCAACTCTGTCAACACCCTGGTTTTGGATTTTCAGCCTCCTGAACTGTGAGAACAAATTTTTGTTCTTCAAGCCATTCAGTTTACTGTGCTTTGTTACAGCAGCTCCAAGAAATTAATACAACTGCTTATAAAGCCTACGTGATCTGGGCCCACCTTCCTCTCTGCTCCCCACTGCCCTCCCTCCAATCCTTGCCCCGAATTCCTGACCCACTGTGCTTATTGCTTCCTGACTGGAGTGACACTGTGGTTGCCCAAATAGCATTGGGAACAGTGGTGGTGGTAGGATTGGTAGTTAGAACCAGAGGCTTTATTGGCATTTAATAGAGAGGAGACCAAGAAGTCTAGAAATCCTCAAGTGCATGGAAGTGTTAATTATTAACACTAATGGCCCCAATGAGAATGATTGTATCACACTGGTCTCCATTCAATTCCATGAACCTGTCCTCTTTCCTCCTAGCCTAGGGCCTTTGTGTGAGATATTACCTCTGCCTGACATGCTCCCCACCTGCTTTTCCCATGGTTTAGATTTCAGCTTAAATGTGATCTTCTCAGAGAGGCTTTCCCAGACTGGAAATTTCCCACTTGTTTATTTACTTGTACATCAGTCTTTAAAAATATTCCTGCATAGATAGCATTATCATTATTTGATTTAAAAAAATCCTATTAATTTATTTGTTTTTCTCCTCACACTGGAATATGAATTCTGTGAGAACAAGGACTGTGTTTGTATACCCAGGATCTAGAGCAGAGCCTTGCACATAGTAGGCACTCATATAGAAATGTTAGTTGGACGAATGGAATGAATCATGAGCCCTGAAGTAGGAAATCCATGAAAGGCTAGGGGTCAGAGGGAGACAAAAGGAAGCAATGAGGAAGAAAAAGGACAGTGAAATAGACGGTGTTGGCAAAATCCAATGGGAGACATGTGAAGGCACTGGTAGGGCAGCAGATTCAACAGCAGCTGTTCTCAGACCATAGAACAAGAGTGCATAGTTCCTGGAAGAGCATTAGGTGGAGCACTCTTTCTTCTTCATTACAGCAAGATATAGGCCTGTAGAGTTCATTATCCCTAGAATAGTGGAGACTGGAAAATGGAACTAGCTTCCCTGTGGTAGAGGAGCTCATGGATAATGGATGACTTATTGCCTTTTAAGTTCTCAGAATAATTGGGAGGCAGGTGGGGAAAACACAACTATAAAGTTGACATTAGGGAGGACAAGCCCACCTTTCATGGAATGCCCTTTAAAGTCTCTGTGAGAGCTAGACATTGGCTCTCTGGATGAGACATGGCTTCCCCAGCCATCCTTGTGTGTGGCCATCTTTGCTTTTAGGGGCTTATCTCTTCATTGAAAAGACACAGAACAAATACTCAGCAAGCTTCTACAAGGACCTAGAAATTGAGTCATTTGACGTGACACGCAGTAATGAAAACAGTGTTATGTTTGTCAAGCCAGTTGTAGCTTTTATTTTTCCCTTTGCAGTCCCCTACTTCACTTAGTTTGCTTTGTAGTGTGAAGTTTCATTTTCCATCTTGCCCACACACTTGGAACTTTGGAGGCAAGAGACAGTTCTCCATTGGGCTAGAAATGGTCTGCCTTGTCATTCTACCCCTGCAGCTAATTTACTGGATGACCTTTAGTGTTTTACTTAACCTTGCAAGGTCCTCAGTTATTCTAAAGAAAATTTGATGAGAATACACTACAGGGGACTAGTGATGGTGAAAGAATGAAATAATACATGTAAAAGCACACTGAGGATACTTCTGTCTCAATATCCTTTCCTTCATTTTGTTGTTTCAACTTTTTGCCTGAGCTGAGGCCCCTCCCTCCCAACAGCCCCTGAAGTTTTTTCTTACTTTCCCTTCATACAGGTTTCCCAAACTTCAGTCATTTAGGCACCAAAGTCATAATTTGTGAAGTATGCAAGTACCAACTGCACTATTATTTGCTTAATATTTTCTTTAAATCAACTCACTTTTTAAAAAAAATCCTCACTTGAGGATATATTTATTGATTTTAGAGAAGGACGAAGCAGGGGAGAGAGAGATAGAGAGAGAGGGAGAGAGAGAGAAACATCAATGTGAAAAACATCGGTTGGTTGTCTCCTGTACATGCCCCAATGAGATTTGAACCTGCAACCTAGATATGTGCCCTGACTGGGTATTGAACCTGCAACATATTGGTATATGGCTGCATGGGACAACACTCCAACCAACTGAGCAATGCAGCCAGGGCTGAATCAACTCACTTTTTAACTTAAATTGGTTTACTTGAAAAGGAAAAAATGTATATCAGTACATATAATGACAATGTTAACCACATGACCTTTAAAATTCAAAAAGTAATATTCATGGAATGCTTGCTTAAACACTTCTTCCTCAATGACACCTTCCCTAGTTTACCAGACTAAATCTGTCCCCTGTCATATATGCTTGCTTCTTGTTTTGTAACACTCTTCACACCTCTTGTCATTATCACCGCATATCTTCCTCCATTGGACTGTAAACTCCACGAGGACGGGAGCAAGGCTTGTATATCCATGGTATAGCACAGTACATGGAACATAAAAGGTATTCAAAAAACTTTTGTGGAATTAGATAAAAATTTCATCTACATACTGACCTAAGACTCTTTCCAAACCACTAGTGGAAAAATGAAGTGCACGACACTTTCTGTTTCTTTTTTCTATCCTAGTACTTTTCAACTTGGGGGCATTTGGGCTGTGAGCCCAGATCTCCATTTACTGTTCGGAAGCCATAGGATACAGAGTTAAGAGTCTGGGTACCTCCCCTGTTGATCCAAATTAAGAACTGATATGTACAAGGAGTCAAGAGTTTAGGACTAAGGAATTTCCAAAGCTGTGAGCTTTTGGGATGCATGCGTAATTAACCATTGGTAATTGGTAACTTACTCTTTTACCCTGACAGACTCCTTCCCATAGAAAGCACATTCCCATAAGGGATGTTTTGTTGGTGGTGGTGCCTGGGCAGTACTTAAATCTCCATGGAATCCCCAAAGGCAGCCCTAAACTTTATTTGTCCCTGTTGTTCCCTTGACCTCCCATATCTGGTTGTAAGTTTCACAAGTTTCTGAACACCTGAGGAAGCGATTTTGCAGACATTGTAGATGTCTTAGCAGGTGTTTGGTTCTGCATGGGTTCTGAGTCTTTGACAGTGATTTTCTAGAAGAATGATGTGCTCCTTATCTATTTGCTAATTCCTTCCACATATCACAAGACTTTCCCGTAAATTCCCATCAGCCTTGACAAAGTTATCTTGTAGACTTATGTAGTAATTTTGATGGCTGCACAGAGCTGTTTGTCTTGTTCAGAACTAAATTAATAACACCACGATGGCACCTACTTTAACACCAAACTTCTTAAACTCTCCTAATATACTAATCAGCATGTCAGTGAAATATTTTTTTTTTCTGGATAAAGACAAGCCTCATGAAATGGATTAGATATTCACATGCCATTGCATAATTCAGCATACCAGGATGGTGCATATCATTTGCATTAATAGCCTGCACTGGAAGCTGCTACTCATAGGTTTCTCTCATTAGGTCAAATATGTAAGATTCCAGACTGTCAATCAATTACAGTAATTTCCTTTTCCATATTTATTACATCACTATCATTGACAGCTACCATTAAGTGACATTAATACAATACAATATCATCTTGCATTTTTATAGAGCATCTCATGATGCCTAACAGTTCCTCTCCAGCCTAGAAATCACATTATAAAGGAAAAAAGTGCCCTTATTTGCTAGTAGGCTTAAATGCCTACTCTCTTGACTACTACAGGAGTTGCCCAGAATCTCTGGAGAGGTTCCTAAATTCTGGACATGGGTGTTTATTTCCCCGTTGTCTAAAAATACCCAAGGCTGTGACTCTGGGAAGTGGGTTGGCTCAGTGGGCACTAACAAGTTTCCAGGGAGTCCACTGGACTACACTCCCTACCTCCACTCAACCTTGAGGTAGGACATGTTCTCATGGCGGAGCCAGTGGGGATCTTTGTGGAGGAATTCACATTCTTAGGAGGGCAACAGTTGCTCTATGCCACTCTTTTGCTATAATTTCTACCATCCCACCTTTTTGCCCTGCCCACCTTGTATCGTCACTAAAATGCCATTGTACACCTTGACTCAGCAGAATGGGACAAAGCTCTCTTTGCCAGACAGATTATTCTTATGTGCTAAGTTGCCAGAGTTGGTATATCCTCCTTCCCCTTCTGTCTTTCCCACAGTCAGGGATGATATCAGAGTTTTGTTGTACATAAGCCATCTCTGCTGTCTAAGTTCCACCCACTGAATATATGGATTACTCCCTAGCTCAATTCTGGGTGACATGCCAGTAGGGTTTCCAGATAAAATACAAGATGCCTAGTTATAGTTGAATTTTAGAGAAACAATGAATTTTTTAGTATAAATATCCTCCAAATATTGTACGGAACATATACAAATTTTTAGCATTTATCTAAAATTCAAGTTTTACTGAACATCCTGTATTTTTAGTTGCCAAATCTGGCAATTCTGCCCATCAGGTGAGCCAGAGGCCTAAGAATCAAGCCAATCAAGCTACTGGGATCCTAGGAGAAGTCAGATCAAGACAATGTATCTCCACTGAGCTGAGGTGTTTGCGTGTGCTATGCTTACAGCTGTGGGAGCTGCAAAACAGTGTCAGACCTGGAGAAAACAGAACAAGGGAAGAATGTCCACCAACCAGAGAGAGACTACGGCCCTAGCACAAAAAGTTTGGCTCAAGAACTATAGAAAAGTAAAACAATATTTAAAAGTTGTTTCTAGTGGTTTTCTTTATCTATAACCTTTTGTGATGGCTTCTTGGAAGCAGAACTCCTGCTTCAGCCCTGCAGAAGGCTGGAAAGACTGGAAAAGACAGCTTTCAGACAGGGAAAATGGCTGTGGGTATAGCACTTGCCTTAGTGTTTTATTGCTGGATAGAGCAAACATCACCTTGCTGATGATCGAGGGACAGCCTGGAAGAAACAATCAATAGAATATTTGTGGTTTGGATGACCAACCTATTTTTGAGCAGGAAGTTCATGATGAAAGATATTTACCAAGACTATTTTGGAGGTATTGTATGTGAGAACAGGGAACATAAGGCCCGTTTGATAAATGGGGGGAAAATCAACTGTCTGCTCTGATGGGGTTATTCCTGCCTCAGTATCCACACTGGATAATACCTGACACTGCCATCTCTCCTTGCCCAAGAAGGTAGCATGACAACACTTAGGGTGCCTCAAGCATTCATTATTATAGTAAATTATTATAGCTCTGTGTTTCTTCTGAGAATAATTATTCACTGGAGGAAGCAAGTATGAAAAAAACCAAGAGGCAGATTGAGGCAGAGAGAGAACATTAAAATGAGCGACTTAGAGAAAAAAAATAAATGAGCTGGGGAGCAGTGTGTCAATTTTCTTTTCTGATCAATTGATATTTGTGTGGTGGGGGATAAGGAGCTATATGCTTGTATTATTGTTTTTGTTATCTGTGAGGCAACCTTTATCCTTACTTTAATGATTTTTCAAGCAGTTAAGACACTTTCTCAAGGGTGGCCAGGAGCAAGGGCAGAGCCAGGATTAAAGATCAGGCCTTTCTTGCTCTAAGACGTGTTCTGGTTTCACTTCCCAGCCTGCTGTCTCCTGTTGGAGAGCTCCTCTGCCCACTGCTTCTCCAGTTTCACAGATGTGTGTGGCGGTGACACCGGTACAGATCACTTTATTGCTTTCATGCATTGCATTTTATTTTATTCTTTGGTTCAAAAAGAAACTTACAGTCTGGATGCGGCATAAATAATAACAAGAATCTAGTCTGTCCCTGTGATAGAATTTATTTGCAAAGGGATAAAGACGCGGACTTACTTCCATTTTTTAACTTCCTAGAAGGGCCCACAGTATTTAAGGCAATGGCAAAGAGATTATCTGGTGATAATAGCCAACCATAATATTTTACAAAGACAAGAAGTATAATCAGATGGTAGCCCAGAGGGAGAAGCAGCAACTGAACAGTGGAAATACGTGTAATCATTTTAAAGTTACCCAGATATGTTTCTGAGGAGGACAGAAAGGTTTGAGATACTGGAAGGGGAGAAGAACATAGAGCTTAAAAGGATCTCAGTGATGCTTAAAGCTGCTTGAGGGTTTGGAGGGAAGGAGCAAGAAAATACTCACTTGATAAACTTTAGGTGAGCCCTGGCTGGTGTGGCTCAGTGGATTGACTGCTGGCCTGTGAACTAAAGGGTCACTGGTTTAATTCCCCATCAGGGCACATGCCTGGGTTTTGGGCCAGGTCCCCAGAGGGGGGCACATGAGAGGCAACCACGCATTGATGTTTCTCTCCCTCTTTCTCCCTCCCTCCCTATCTGTCTAAAAATAAATAATCCTTAGGTGATCGTACCTCTCCTAGTAGAGCCTATTTGAAAACCAAGAGTGACTAAAGAATTTTTAAAATTTCATGAAAGAAGATACTCAACCTACAATCTCCCCATACCTCTCTTTTCTTCCCCTGGGCTTTGTTTTCCTCAGGTTCTTCATATCTAAAATTAAATAATTAATAGTTAATGAAAAGATAACCACTACGGCCTATGTTTTTGCCCTTGTGCAGCTTTGAAGCAAGCCTCCCGATAGACAATTCACTCCACAAGGTAGAGAATGCAGATTTTACTGAAGATTTTATAAGGAACACTGAAGAGGAAATTTATATCTTGCAATGCTAAGACTTTATTTTCCAAATTGTTATTAGATTTCTCTTCCCAGTTTTCTAATTCTACTCTCAGCTGTTGGTCTTTGGGTCTTTTAAATGCTTCACAAAGTAGCTTCTCAAATTCTTTGTTTTTAAGAATTTTGTCTCTCTACCCACCATGTTACTTTTGCAGAAAATATTAACTTTTCCTCACCTTTTTCAGTCCTCGGAGCCAGCTACTCACAGGCCCTGGGTACCCAACCTTATCAAGTTAGTCAAAGCATTCTTCTTAAAAATGCATGTCTCTGCCTCTTGCAAGAGATTTGTGTAAAACTGTTAAGAAAAATGAGATTTTCTTTGTTTTGCTGCCAGAATATAATTTATCAGGGTACAAGTATCTAGCAAAGTTTACCTTGTGCTTTGTATTTCTTAATTTTTAGGTTCCTTCCTGACTGACTTCTTGTCCAAGGTTGGAGGTTGGGCTTGGTGGCAGTGAGAGAAATGGGTTCCTGTCCAACCACATTATCAGGATGCGCTCAGTTCTTTCCTCACGGTTGAGTGAATGTTTCCAAAGAATTCTCAGTTGGTATTTACCTAGTAGCTGGGGTAGAAACCAGTGGTTTTTGTTTTTGTTTTTTAACTTCTCTATTCCTGAAGAGTGGTCAGCCATCTTTCTTCCTTCTCTTTTTTAGGGGCTGACCTTCTTGGGAATTTCCCAGTGTCTCTCACAGGGATCACAAACTTGGGCTTTCAGCATGTGATAAGAATTCCTTTATGATCACACTAAATCTCAGATTCTAAAATATTGAAATTATTGTATTAGTTTCCAAATTTTAATATTATTTAATATTATTTGTTGCTTATGTTCTTGAGGACATTTTTGATCCTGCATATGGTCCATAGCCTTGGGGGACAACATGGTGTTTGCTTAAATTTGGCTTGTAAACCCTTTCCTCCCTCATGGCAATTCACCTCCTGAAGTTTTTGTTACTTTTACAGGGGCATGGTCATTAAGGTCATATTTTCTGAAGGGAAAATTTGTCCAGATGTATACCTGATATGTATGAGCTAGGCTATCAAAGCTATTTGTTAAACAAATCTGAAAAATGCAGCATATGTTGGTTTTTTAGAGCCATGTAGGGAATGCCTTTCTGGAAGTCATTGTGTTTTGTGGCTCATTATTTGTCTTCCCTGAAAACCTGTTTTCTGTCACTTTCCCAAACCTGAGTGAACTCTTTTCTCTTCTGACCCACCTATGTATTCTTTGCTCAACTCATCATTATTGGAGTAGTATTCTGCTCATGCCCCAGAGTTTTGCTTCTTTCTCAACTTACTAATTTCTATTGTGTGTTTCCCTTCCTAATATTTCTTTCCAGGTCAGACATCCTCCTTTCTTTCCAGTTATCCTCCTTTTCTCCTTTGATGTGTGTCACATCCTAAGCAGTATCAGCTGCTATATCCACCTCCTCCAAACCCTCCCGACCCCCACCGGACCTTCCTGCAGCTACTGCTGCCACAGTTTCTCCCCGTCTTCTTGTTCACTGTGCTTCATTTCTACCCTTGTCATGCGGGAGTAACAGTTCAATGATCTTTCCCCCTTCTGTGTCCACAGAGTTCATTTACGATTTACAATCCAAACAGTTTCTGGTTGTCAGCTTGCCTGACTGTAACCTCTAGTATTTACTCTTGCTGCCCCTTCCTCTGACTATTTCCTGTCACCTTTCATCTCTGGGATTGTCTGTATTCATCCTAAGTTGTTTTTTCTTTCTTTCTTTTTTTTCTTACACACTCCCTCATTATTTTTTGCTCTTTCTATACTTTTTAATTTTGAATAATTATAGATTTGCAAAAAGTTGCAGTGATAGCAAAGATAGTAGAGTGGTCCCAGGTACTCTCCACCCAGTTTCCTTCATGGTCATCTCTGACATAATTATAGTTCTTTGTCAAACCTGAATATTTGCTTTGGTACAATGTGTGAATGGAGTTCCATAATATGTTATCACATATGTAGATTCCTGTAGCCATTAAAATACAGAACTATGCCATCACCATAGAAATCTCACTCATGCTGCCCCTTTATAATCTATTCATGCACCATCCCTAACCCCATAGTAACCACTAATCCGTTACTTGGTTCTGTAACTTTGCCATTTTGAGACTGCTACACAAATGATATTGTATGGTATATGACCTATTGAGACTGGCTTTTCTCATTCACTGGCATGCTCTTGAGGTCCATCCAAGTTGTTGCATGTATTCATAGTTGGTTCCTATTTATTGCTGAGTAGTATCCATGATGTAAATATATACTTATATGGAAGAACATTTTGGTTTTTAGTTTTTGGCTTACAAGTAATCTTTTCTCTCTTTTGATATTTTTCTTTCAGGTTGCTACTTTCTAGCTGATGTTTGCAGGAAAAGAAAATTTTTTGGAAGAAAAAGACTTACCCATTGTTTTTTTTTTCTATTCAAGGCTTAAATTTAACCCAAAATGATTGACAATGTTGATGAACTTTTCTTTTCAGAAACAGCCTTGGTTTCTTAACATCTGGACTTAAACCTCCTGTTCTAATTCTTGTTTGTTAGTAAATGCCCTGCCTGGGGTGAATGTACTGGCTTTCACCTCCACAGAGGTGTTCCAATATAAATTTTGACCACAAACAAAAATCAAATTTAGTTATTTTAAGTTAGGATGTTAATTTGAAATGACTACATCATTACAAGGGTTTTGGTGTCTGTTCAGGAAAGACTTTAAGTTATTTCTGGCAAAATGTATTGAAACTAGTGGCCTTTAGAACTCAGTACTCAAGGGAAACAGAACAAGCTGAGTTTTAGCTGTTTAACTTGAAGGCGGGGTCAACCCAGTGGCATTTGCTCAAGAAAAAAATTCACAGGCTCATTTTCCAAATGAGTTTAAGGTTCTGTATTTTGTTGGCCTTGCATGTGATTGAGAGGGAACTCCTGGGCACTGGTGGGCTGGTTTTGTCTTGCTTCTAGTAAATTACTGGATGTGCCTGACATTTTTGGTGTGTAGTAATGAAGGTTGACACAGAGTTTCCCTTCTGTGAGTAACTTGGCTTCATTTTTATGTTTGAAGATTTCACATATTTGCATAAAGTCCAAGTTGAGGTGATTATATGGCAGAGAAATGAAAGTGTAAATATTAAAATATTACCGGATACTTTACAGTTTTTCAGAGTTGAAAGGGGATTTAATAGAAGTTTGGACTGGCACATCAGTATTTTCTTTAACTTTGTGGTAAATTTTGAATTTTAATAGGTAAAGCAACCATGAGAATCTTGTCCATTTTATCAAGTTTCTAGGTCTTGGCTGTGTTGGGGAAATTGAGTTTTAGTTAAGACCTTTGCTCAAGTAAGATCTCACTCCTTGCCCTCCTGACCCTCCTTCCCCTACATTTGAATGCTCCTTAACACCTGGGAGATGATAATGCTTTGTATTTATATAACCCATGTCCAGAAGAATTGAAGGCACTTTGTATACCTTGTCTAACAAATCCCTAATTTCCCTCCAGGTAGGCAAAGGAAGGTAAGCTACAGACAGGCCCAGCGGATGCTGCTGTGCTGTGTGATAAGCTTTGAGTCACAGAAGTGAGTCACCAACAAGATGAGTAGGGCACTTTCCACCCAGGCTAGGGTTCTCAGACCAGTTTTTGGTGTTTGTTTTTCCAATATCCCAAGGTGTCTTCAAGTGTCTCATGAGATGCCTGTGAGTCACACATCAAATTTGAATGAATTTTAGCAAATAAAGCAAAAGGACAAAAACAAAACCATTTTTAGAAGGTTTTGAAGGATGTGTTATAGAATAGACCATTCTAGGGCAGTGTGGTAACTCAAGAAAATTTGAGGCACTGCTCTAAATGAGGATATATGTAACTTCTGATGGGCCAAATCCCAAAACTAAGACATTCACGGTAAAGGGGTGGGGAAATCCAACAGTCCCTTTTTCAAAAGAAGTTACTGGTCTGAGTCGTTGGTCTCCCCTTCAGTAATACTGTGAATGTTCTAGTAATCAGAATTCTTTGTTAATTAGTCTTTCTGCACATCTGCAATGTGAGAATTGATACTGGCAATGATGACTCAGGTGTGAAACATCTTGAGCAGCTCTGAATGATCGGAAACCAAATTTCACTGAGCTTATAGTGGTGTTGGTGTTGATCCTACTGCACCATATCTGAATCCCTTGGAAAGTAAGAATCTCTGTGAATGGCCATGTTGGCAGTCTAAGAAGGAAGGCAGCTCAGTCGCTGGTGTTCTTAGATTACAGAATTCCCAGTTACAATCCTTCTGGGCAGTGAGGCTGCTCGCCATCCAACCATGTGGAGGGCTGCTGGGAACTGGCTTCTAGTGTACAAAGCATTGCAGAGACAGTAGCGGGTCTGGGAGAGAGAGTGCTCACAACTGAGAAGCAGAACAAAGCAGCAGGAACTATCATTTACCTAGTGCCCAATTTGTGCTAAGTTCCATGCCAGGGACTTTAACACATGTTTTCTCATTTATCACTGAGGAATGACAACTGACAAGTAACAGGAGCTTCACCAGGAGAAGTCTGGGGTAATAATTTGATTTAGGAACAAAGTGACAGAAGACACTGGTCAGGGATACGGTGCTTGCATTGACAGTTAATAGGAAATGTGACAGTGGCCTAAGTGATAAGGACATATGTTGGTTCAAGAGAAGTCAATCCATGATCATAGAACCTAGGTTATCTCCATCTCTGTGTGCACAGTGTTGACTCGATCTCAAGGCTGGCTCTCCTTGTGGGCAGAGGATGATTGCCAGTAGCACTATGCTAGTGCTGCCTTACTCTGTATGAGAGTGAGAGTTAGTGAGAGAGAGTTGGTTTCCATTACTTCTTCCAGAAAAACAAAGGCTCTCCTTTCCCAGAAACCCATTAGCCCTCCATCTCATTGGCCAGCATGAGGTCACATGGCCAATTTTCAACTCTAATAAGGAGGTTGGAATTACCCTTGGGGATTTAGACTGACAAAGGCACATTCTGTGATCTAGAAATAGGGTCAACTGACTGCAGGGGGGCAAGGTGTTTTCAAATGGAAATCATGCTTTTGGTAAGAAATCCTGAGCCATAAAGAAGTGAAAATAAGTTGTGTGTTTGATTTATAAGGTAGTGTTACTTAGAAAGAACTGTATCAAAAAAGAACAATTTCTGCTTTTTCAAGGGAAAACCACAAAGATCTGGAATGTCCTCTCAAACTTGACTCCTAAGCTCATACATATTTTGAATTGCTACCAGAAATCTAGACCTGTAGGCATCTTACAGGCATCTCAGGCATCTTACAGTCCACCGTGTTCAAAATGGTACCCATCATTAATTTGTCCCATCTCATCAAACATTTTCTTACTCCTGGGATCTCTGGTTTATTCAGTGATACCACCATGTGCATACTCAAGCTAAAAACTAGAACATTTCCTAGCAATCTCTTGTCCCTCTATATACCAGAGTGTTTCAAAAGTTCTTTCACAAAGGGATGAAGCTTAGCTGGCAAATGAAAGTTGATATTAACCTATGTGGTGCTACTTTGAAGCATGTTTCAAGATGGCTATGATGACATGCCTTTAATGCAACTTCATTTCATTCAGGTGAATTGCAGCCTTTAGAATGTGTGACATCAAATAAGTAAATGTTGTCCTTGTGTTTTAATTTTGGGGCAAATGTTTTAGCAGTTAAAGTTAAAGGTGTGCATCAGGTTGATGGTGACCAGAGCCAAAGATTCTTCTGGTGGCTTGGCAAGATGGCTTTGGGTACAAATGGTGAGCGTTGATGAACTTCAGAAGTTGTCTACAGGTAAACTGGTTTCACCTGGTTGTGCCAGGAACGTTACATAATGTTCCGCACATCTGAAGGTGTAAACATGGAATTTAAAAACTTTGCTACCTGGTTTTAGTCAACATAAAACACATACCTTTTTCAGCCAAGCACAACCACCACTCACCAAACAGGTTTGACACAGGAAAAAAATAGAGTTGAGGTTTGGACTCACCTTGTGTATAGCCTAGACATGCCATCAGAATATGGTTTTCTTTGGTTCATTTCTGTATTTGTCTTCTAGGGCTGCCATAACAAATTACCACAAACTAGATAGTTTAAACAATAGGAACTTACTCTCTCGCATTTCTGGAGTTTGATATCAAGGTGTCTGAAGGCTCCAAGACAGAATCTTTCTTCACCTTTTATAGCTTCTGGTGACTCCAGGAGTTCCTTCACTTGTGGCTGTTTTACTTCAACCTCTGCCTTCATCTTCACATGTCCCTCACTCTCTGTGTCTCCATGTGGTCTCTTATTTTATCTCTCATAAGTACACTTGTCATTGGTTTTAGTGCCCATCAGACAATCCAGAATAAACTCATCTCAAAACCCTTAATTACATCTGCAAAGACTGTTTTCCCAAATAAGGGCATATTCACGGGTTCTGGGACATAACATCTCTTTTGGGGCACCATTGCTGAGCCCACTACAATTACCACATTTTTTGGATGGTGCATACATATTAAGATATTTGACAAGAGTGGAACCACATTTCATAAGTTTTGGCTTCCAAATTCACTGACTGATGCCACCATTAAAATGAACCACTTCCAGAAAGACAGGTCTCAGAGATCAGAAATGATAGGCTATCTCCCACAGAATCACCTTCTCTGTGATTTTATTTATTGCCTGATGAACTGTATGTATATGAGAAAGGATTTTTGAGATACACCAGTAAGTAACCATCAAGTTTTTTTGATGTATCTTTTAAACATTCTCTGAGTCCCTTCACCCCTCCCTGCTGCCAGCACTGCCTTATCAAATCCCCATCATTTCTCACCTGGGTTTTTTCCTACTTCTCCCATTTCCTCCATGGTTCCTTTCTCCATATTGCTGCCTGATGAGCTTCATGCAATTCTAGTCTGGTGTTACTTGCCTAGTGCTAGATAGCTGTCATTTGTCCTTCTAGAACCATCCTCCTCTCTGCCTTCTTCCTCTAAAGCTCCTTTTCCCTCTGTCTGCTTGGTGGGTTTGGCCAATGGGGGACACTGATGAGATGAGGGGATGGGACCAGTGAGGGGGTCATTCGTCTCCTTCACTCCTTCCCTGGAGTCACTGCACACTGGCTGCCTCCCTCAACCAACACTCACAGCTCCTGTCCCATAGCCTTCTCCACATGACTCTCCTTCCAAGTTCTAGTACGTGTTCCTCCCCTCACCCTTCCAGGTCTAAGGATGGCAACAGGCCCTCTCATGTTTCCCTACACCCTGCCCACACTTTTGAACATAATCCCTCTGTAATCTCTTCTTAAATTACTGATTTCAGTATGTGTTACTTGCCTGGGCCATGACTAATATAGCCATGCTTAAAGCATGTCACTGGCTGTATTTGCCCAGAGGACAAATACAACGTCTCACAGCAGGAGAAGGAGACTTCAGCCTTGCTGCCTCCTAACACACATGGTGTACCCTTGCACCCTGGCAGACTTTCTGAATAGGTTGTATTCTGTTTCTTCTTGGGGGTTTTGTAAGTGAAGCTCTCTTTTCTGATTTATGTGCCTAGACATTGTCTTTTTCATCCTTGAAGACTTTGCTCAAATATTGCCTGTTGATTTTTGCTGACTTTCTAGGGCAGGGTTAGCTGTTTCCTCCTCTGTGCTCCCAGACCACATTATAGCAACGTCCATTAGGTGCTCATCATCACTACAAACATTGGTTCTTATGTCTGTTTTCCAACTGGCCTCTGAACCCCTTCACTGCATGCACAATACTCTCTTTTTCTTTGTTCTCCAAGTGCCTGCTATTGTTTCTGATGGGCCTAATGAGCATTTCGAATTATGACATTTTCTTTGTGAACTGTATTATTTCTTGCTCTGTTCATATAAATGACATCACAGCAATAAATACTACCCTCATCTAGGCAAGCATACACATTGCTTCTGTTTTGAAGAACACTACTTTGTTTTCTCTTCATGACAACTCTGAGAGATGGGTAGATGGGAGGCAAATTCTTTTCTGTTGCCTAGATTGTTAGTGGCAGAACTCTGCCAAGAATCTAGACCTGTTGATACAAAGTTGGTGTTTTTTTTTTTTTCCTCATTAGACCATTCTGACTCCTGAGATGTTAGATTAAAAAACAACAACAAAACCAGGGGCAGGCTAGATGAATGAACACTACCCCAAGGGCCACTTCAGAGGGAAGGCAACTCAAGTGCCATAGAGATAACTCCACGTGATTATAAACACATGTCAGGAAGGCCGTTCAGAGAGAGCTCATTGTCAGAAGGGTTTTAACGAACGGAACTGGTCACATTCCCGGAAATTAACTTCCCAGTGCCTGAGAATTATGTCTGATGTAGGCTCCAGGGACCAACAACAGAACATAACAGTTGGATTAAAATTAGGATATGAACATCAAAAAGAAGTATTCTATAAGCCTGGGGAAGGGCTGGCAACTAGTGGGGGAAGGAAGGGTTGTTTCTGTAATTCAAACCATACATATCCCATGAGAAAGTAATTTATAGGCAGTAGCACAAACAAAGATAAATTGGAGGGCTGTGGGGACAATTTTTGCTATGTCAGTAGAAGGCCTAAAGATTCTTCCATCAGTCTGCCTTCAGGGCAAGAGCACTATGTTGAAAGCGCTGTTGGTAATGTAGTTCCCTTGTTAGGAACATCTGCCCAGATACAATCAGAGAATTTCAGCAGGAAGAAGAATGTTAAAGGTCATGTGACGCTAGGCTTAGGACATTCATGTTTTTTCCAACAGGAAGGAAAAAGTGAATTTGAATATTCCAATTGGTCGAGGGCCAGGACAGACTATGTTTTAGGTGTGGTGAGTAGGCATGACCTCAGGTGGTCTTTGCAGCACAGATAGAGTCGGAGCATCTGTGCGATCCCCATGGGTTTGTGTCATAACCTCAGAATCATCATGACAAACCTTCAGTTAACTGAAATCCCTGTCACTAGCTTGTATCTCTCCCCTGATGCTCCATTTAAGACAAAGAGGTAAGTTAACAGAACACAAAGAAAATAAAAATAAGTAATTTCTAGGCACCCAGCTTTATCTCCTAAATCTCCTACAGTGGTATTCTCAAGCTTAAAATGTTTGTATCTTTTAACCCAATGATTTCCTTTTGGGAATTTATCTTAGGGATAAGAGTTACAACCAAATATCTGGAAAGAAATCAAACTGTCTAATGATAAGAAAAGTGTTAGTTAAATCCAATTAATAGAATTCTATGCCATTATTTAAATCATGTATTTGAAAAACATTTCATGATGTAAAGGTGTTTATGATATAAATCACAAGAGCAAGATACAAAGCTGTGCCTATGGTATAAGCTGTCCAAGTTTTTGAAACCCTTTTCTCTCTGCCTAGACATAGACAACTATAAACAGAAAAATACCAAAAGAAAGACCATCAAAATGTTAATTATGGTTATCTCTGGGTGGTGGAATTATGGATGTGTTTTATTTTCTCCTTTGTACTTAAATCATTTTCCAAACTTTGTGAGTATAAATCAGAAAATAACTGTATAAACAATATTGAAAATTAATCACTGGCTTCTCCCTTATTTCCAAGATAAAATCCAAACTCTTCAGCAAACAGGGGTATTTATGATCTGTGTGCCTGCTTTTTCAGCTTATCTCTCCCCATGCCTATCCTTAGGCCCTGCCTTCCACCTGGTCTCACTGGTGTGCTGAATTACTGGTAGATTTTCCAAATGGACAATACTTCCTGGAGGTCCCTTGCCTTGGCACATTGCTGTTCTTTCTGCTGGGACACTTTTCTCTTCTTGTCACTATTTGCAAACTCCAAAATGAGGCTTAGATCTCTTCTCTTTTGGAAAGCCTCCTGTAATGGGGGTTGTGTTGTGTTGTGTTGCCCCTCTCCCCCTCTCCGCCCCTCCCCGCCCATCAGGCTGATGCCTGTTGCTGGCTTGCAGATGAATCCTTCTCTTGGAATTCCCTTGGCTCAGGGAGCAGTCTTGCCTGAGATCATGCCCCTCCCCAGGGAGTACCCACATCTATTGAGTGGTCAATGCAGGGCACTAAGGCCTAGCCCCCTTGCCTCAATTAGTCATAGTTTCAGCTTCTCTGGGGCATCAGCTGAGGCCTCTTTGGCAACTGTGTCCTTCCTCTGCCCAGTTCTGCTCCCCTTACCCCCTGGCAAGTGACTACTTTCTAGGAAGCCTCTTGCACACAAATCTGTTCTTGAGGAACCCAATGAGGCCCCTTCCTGTGATCCCTTACCTCATTTCCTAAGTTAGAGCCCCATCCTCTAGGCTGTTCCAAAGCCCTGTATCTGCTTAAGCACTTCTCTCATTGTAGTGTAACAGACCACAATTCAACCGTCTCCCCTACCTGACTGCAAGCTCACTGAGGTTAGGAAGCAGGGTATCATTTCTCTTTGTGTCTGTATCACTTGTCACAGTGCCCCTAGTAAGTGATGAATGAGTGAAAGGGAAGCAGATAGTAGGGAGACAGGTGGAGAAATTGAGTGAGACAAATAAAGTAACACATGTCCTTCTCCATCCTTCCAATTGAAGTTACATTTCCTATTGAGCATTTCTGTGTGTCCCCCAATAAACAAAGCCCTGACCTCAAGGTCCCATGCAGCTCCTCTCAGGGGCATCTTGGGAAATTTCAATGAGGAGTATAAAGAAATATGCACTTTACTTTTCCTCTTGTCTTGTATTTGCAAGAGTAACCTTCCTTTCTTCTCTCCTTCCTTTTTTAACCCTACTTTCTCCTTTTCTCTATTTTTTCCCACCATTTTTCAAACTAGGTCTAAGGCCAATTTATTGCCAAAGGGGTTACAAAAAAATCATGACCAAGGGCTAATCTGATAATAGTTACCCTTCTTTAAGAAGCTGCAGAGGGAATAGTTAGATGCTCTTCACATTTTTACCATTCTCTGATGAATAACTCCTGGAGCAGCGATGTTCTGGTCTCCTGATCCTAAGGAGACTCCCTGAGGGGAGAAGGGAATCTGGCCCACATTTTAGAGTTAGCAGTGTAATCAGTCATAAATGTGTTATAAGCTCTGACTGTGCATTACCCAGATGGAGTCAGTGACATGCAGCCCTTCAGCTTCAGATTCAAGGACTACTCTATCGTTTTCCTTCATGTGGTCCTCTCTTGGATGCATTCCCTAGTGCTGAAAAAGTTCTTATTTATTTACTTACTTAATTTTTAATTAAATATTTTATTGTTGTTCTATTATAGTTATCCCAAATTTTCCCTCTTTGCCTTCCTCCACGCAGTTCAACTCTCATTCCCAGAGTCAATCCCTACGCTGTTATCCATGTCCATGGGTAATTTATACATGTTCCTTGACTAGTCCCTTCCCCTTCTGTCTACCCTTATCTCTGTACCTCCTCCCCTCTGGTTGCTGTCAGTTTGTCACTTGTTTCCATACCTCTGGTTCTATTTCCTTTTTTGTTTGTTTGTTTTTTATTACATTCCTCTTATCAGTGAGATCATATGGTATCTGTTTTTTACCACATGGCTTATTTCACTTAACTTAATATTCTCCAGTTCTATCCATGCTATAGCAAAACGAAGGAGTTTCTTCTTTCTTTCTGTTGCATAGTGTTCCATTGTGTAAATGTACCAGACTTTTTATCCACTTATTTACTGATGGGCACTTAGGCTGTTTCTAGCACTTGGCTCTTGTAAATGATGCTGCTATGAACATAGTAGTACATAGGTTCTTTTGAGTTGGTGTTTCAGGATTCTTGGGATATAATCCCAGCAGTGGGATTGCTGGGTCAAAAGGCAGTCAATTTTTAGTTTTTTGAGGAAATTCCATACTATTTATCCACAGTGGCTGTATCAGTCTGCATTCCCACCAATAGCCCCCTATGGTGCCCTTTTCTCCACATCCACACCAGCACTTGTTATTTGTTGATTTATTAATAATGGCCATTCTGACTGGTATGAAGTAGTAATTCAGCGTGGTTTTAACTTGCGTTTCTCTGGTGGTTAGTGATGTTGAGTATCTTTTCATATGTCTATGGGCCATATGTATGTTCTTGGAGAAGTATCTATTCAGAGCCTTTGTCCATTTTTCTATGAACTTATTCATTGCCATTTTTCCCCTTTATCCTATGTTCCCCTGCCCCCTTTTTTTCTTCATCTTCTTAAAGAAGTCCCTTTAGCATGTCTTGCAATACTGGTTTGGTGGAGATGTATTCTTTTAGCCGTTTTTTTTGTTGGGGTGTCTAGGAAACTCCTTATTTTGCCTTCCATTTTAACTTAGATCCTTGCTGGGTAGAGTAGTCTTGGTTGCAGGTCTTTGCTTTTCTTTAATTACTTGAAATACTTTTTGCCATTCTTTTCTGGTTTGTAGTATTTCTGTTGAGAAATCAGCCAATAGCCTTATGGGAGCTCCCTTGTATGTTACTAGCTGTTTCTCCTTTTCTCTTTTAAGATTCTTTCTTTGTTTTTAAATTTCACCATTTTAATTATGATGTGTTTTGAAGTGGTCCTCCTGGGTTCATCTTGATTGGGATCCTCTTTGTTTCCTGGACTTGTGTGACTTTTTCTCTCATCAAGTTAGGGAAGTTTTCTGTCATTACTTTTTTGAACAGGTTTTCCAAGCTTTGTTTCTCTTTTTCTCCTCCTGGTATCCCTGTGATATGGATATTATTATGTTTCATGTTGTCCTGTAGCTCCCTTAAAACCTTCTTTATGGTTTTTTTTAAGTACTTTTTTAGTTTTGCCACTCTGTCTGGGATTTTTTTTCTCTACATTGCCCAATAGCTTGCTGTCAATCCTTTGCTTCATCTAGCTTGCTTTTAATTCCTTCTAGTGTATTCTTTATTTCATATATTGTATTTTTTATTTCCTCCTGGCTCTTATTGATAGTTACTATGTCCTTTTTTCATGCTGATGTAGTTTTCAGTAAGCTCCTTGTAGCTTCTATAGAGTTTCTTGTAGTTCTCACTGAGCTTCTTGAGCATGATTATGACCATTATTTTGAACTCAGTGTCTGATAGATTGCTTGCCTCAATTTCATTTAGCACTCTTTCTGGTGAGTCTGCTTTCCTTTTGATTGGGGGTTGTTTCTTTGTCTCCCTACTTTAAGTGACTCTTCTTGTTTGTTTCTGTATATTATATTGATCTGCTTTGATTACCTATCTTTGTGGTGTGCCCTTCTGTTGTAGAAGACCTGTGGAACTCAGCGGTGCAGTCTCCTGACATGGATGCTCTTGGGATGCCCTTTATGCCATTTGTAGGGACTCTTTTGCTGTAATTGGGTTTTGGTTATTGTTGGGTCATTCTTTGATGGGTTCTTCCCTCTGGCTGGCTGCCTGAGGTCACACCACCCACCATGTCTTGTATGCTATTGTACAGGTGCTGCCAGAATACAACAAAACAACTCAGGAAACAAAACCCACACTCACAGTAATAGCCCCACCCACAACTGCACTATCAACAGCAAATGAGCAAATATTAATAAAGGTGTAAAGAGATTAAGACTATTATAAGAAAGGAAAAGTGAATATGACATGAGTAACTGAAAGAAAAATGATTTTGAGAGTGTAGAAGGAGGAGACATAATAAGAGTAGGCAGTAGAAACAAGGTAAAGAAAGAAAGAAAATCATATTTATATTGTAATTTTAAAAAAGGAGGAAGAAGGCAAAATGGAGTAAGAAATGGAAGAGTATAGTATGAGGTTTTAAAAAAATTTAAAAACATAGGAACCAAATTGGAGAAAAAGATCCACCACAACAACATCAACAACAAATGAGCAAAGATTAATACCAGTGGAATAGGGATAAAAAGGAAAAAATAGAAAGAAAATAAAAGCTTATGAGATGTCTAAAGAAAAGAAAAGTGATTTCGAGAGGATAGAGGGAGAAGAAATACTAAGAGTGAGGAATGAAAACCAGGCCAACACAGGGAAAAAGTAAAATTTAACATGCAAAAAAATAAAGGACAAGAGGAAAGCAAAATGGGGTCAGAGAGGAGAACGGTAAATTTGAGATTTGAAATACAAAAGTAGTGAGGATCTAGGAATAAAACTGAAGAAATGCAACAACAACCACCATATCAACAACCAACCAATTGATAAAAGTGGAGAGAGAATAAGGGTATATTAAGGACAGGAAAAAGAATGTGAGGTGACTAGTGCCAAGAAAAATGGTTTTGAGAGGCTGAAGGGGGGAGAAAAAGTAGGAGTGCAGAATAGAAACAAGTTGTAGCCAGAGGAAAAATAAAATTTAAAACAAATAAGAAGAACAAAGGAAGAAGGTAAAATGGAGTAAGAGAAGGGAGGAGCAAAATGAGACTGAAATCAACTAAAATAAAAAACTGGTGAAATAAAAAGCACAAACTTGAAGGGAAAGAAGTGAATGGTAAAAAGCTATTCAGGAGAGAAAATAACCCAAATAACGAAGAAGACTGTGGTAGAATTCATTTCAGTAGAATCCAGTGTTTAATACTGTCTTCTCTTTCTGAATCTGCCCCTGGTAATGTCAGATGGTATCCTAGTCTGGCCCCAGGCAGCCTGTTCAAAACTCAAGTGATCCACATTCTGTGGATGTCTCTTTCAGATTTGGCTCATCCCCACTGTTCTGCTCTGCTGGCTTTCCATCAGCTCAGAGCCTAGGAGTGGTTCATTTAATGACTTGAGAGGACTGCCACTACCTTCTCCGCCTGTCTCTCAAGGGGGCTTCTTGTGAGATCAGCATGGTGGGAACCCTGTGGCATTCTCAGGGGGCACTGTTCAGTTTTCAGGGAAGGTGGTGGAAGTGTTTCCTTGCCCTCTTGCCACATGTCTTGGTCTGTCCCAGATTCTTTCCCATAATGTATTCTTGTTGGTGAATTAGCTGTCCGCTTCCTGTTAGGAGCCAATCTGTGTAAAAGGGGCAACTCTTTTTTGCTTGGTGCAGAAGTAGCTCTGTCTCAGCACCAAGGCTGGGCATGACCCTGAACACCCCTTATTTCTCCTGTCTCTAATCTGTCTCCTCTGCTGGTTTTAGTGGATCAGGGCCTAAAAACCAGTGTATCTGTAGTGTCTGGCAGAAAGGGCCTTTTCACAGATTTCCCTTCTTTCCCCTGTGGATATGTACCCAGTAGGGGGCTCCTGAGTCTGGTCTCATTGATCTTCAGAGTCTGTAATCCCACAGGTGGGAATTGGGCATGCCTGACTGTGAGGGGACCTGCCTGGCTGCAGTGAACCTCAGACATTCAGCTCCTGGCCACTCCAGTCCCCAGCTTGCCACCCTTGTAGGAGACTTGGTCCCAAACTCTCCACTCTGCACAGTCCCCTGTTCATCAGCCATGCTGGGTTGGGTCCTACAGTCCCTTCAGCATGACTCTATCACTCTGAGTTCTTTGTTGGCAGAGCCTCTAGCATGCACGTACACACATGTGAGCTCAACAAGGTCCCTGATGAGTCTTGAGTCTTGCCTCAGCTCCTCTTTTAAAAGAGATTCTGTGTGGCCCCCACCTTGTGGCAAGGAGCCAAGGACTCCTGTGGCAAGGACTCTTCTCTGCATGCTCCTCCTCCCCAAGAAACACAAAATCTTTCATGGTCAGGGCTGGCCACAGTCTGCCACAGTCTATGACAATTTCAGATAAAGTTTCTCTCTGGATCTCTCCCTGATGGTGCTGGGAAGAGTCCTGCAGTGACACTATAACACAGGGCAGTGGTAAGGTGCTCTTGCCACTCCCTCCAGCAATTCTCAACCTTGGGCAGGCCTGATCCTGCCACACTGTTTCTGCAGCCAACATCACGTTGGCGATCTTTCTCCACCTCCAGAGCTTGTGGCTCCTGTGCCTAACCATAGCCTCCTCAGTCAGATTCTGTCCTGTTCACAGTTTCCATGGTACCCAGGGTGAGAGAGGTGACAGCCCCTTCCTCCATAAGTACCACAGTCCCAGGATCTTGGCTCCTGGCTCCTGGATCCTGGCAGTGGCAGGATGCACGACCCTGCCCAGGGCAGAGGGTACAGAGACACATCTGGGCACCAAGGTGCAGGCAATCTGGAGGCATCCTTCCAAGGAGGATATTTTAAATTCCTCAAAATGGCTCCTACCACAGATATAAGCAGCCAGAAGTGCTGCGTTGGTAGCAGCAGTGGCAGTTACTCTGCTAGGAGAACCTGGGCCACCTATTCTCAAGTGCCTGCAGGCAGGCAGGCTCTTGCCCACTCACAGACATGCCCTACATACTCATCCACGTACACACTCACTCACACATGCTCTCATTCACTTTTAGCTGGATTTTTGAGTTGATTGCTCTGTGGTTCAGATGCAAGACTGGTCCATGCCTGGGAGCAAGTGGATGGAGCTTCCAGCTACTCTGCAGCCATCTTGGATCCCCCTGAAAAAGTTTTGAATGGTGACAGAAGTCTGTCCACATTCATTCTATTTTTTAAGAAAACTATTTTTTCTTCTTATGGGACTACCTCAGTGCCTCTGTGAAGTGGAGCTGAGTTATTCAGTGATCCTTTCCAGTTTTACCTGCCCTTTTACACTCAGGACAGGTGCCATGATCCTCAGTGCATAACTAGGGATGGAACACCTGGAGGGCAAGTGACCTTGAATAACCTGGAAAGCCACTTAATGTCAGTACTAGGACAGGAATTCAGGACTCCTGAGTTATGGCCTACACCTCTAACACTTGTCCATGATGTGGGCAATCCCCCCATTGGGAGATTTCCTCCATGCGTGCATTCATTCCCCTCAGATTTAAAAGTTGTCACTAATCCCGTAACTATAAAACAGGACTACAACATTGGTAGCTGTGTGTGTGTGTACATTAGACAGTTTAACCCTTCAGAGACTTAGCCCTGCCTGTTGTAGGTGTTACGTGGAAACATTTGTTCCTCACTGCTCTTGCTTCTAGGGGACATGCTTCCTTTGGGTAGATGTTCTCTCCACCTTGCTGAAGGAAAAGGAGAGTGGTCATTCTGGCAGAAGCAACTGAATATGCATGACTCATCTTCTCTCCTCTCTTTCTGGGAATTGCCTGGAGAAGTGAACATTATCTTCTCCTTCAAGCCTTAAGTTTTAAGGAGCAGCTTCCTGTGTGGCAAAGTTTCTTATCTTCTAGCACGTCTGGCCTTGGCTAGGTGGCTTCAGTTCAGTGGTACAGTAGTAACAAGCCCACGGACCTAAAGTCATAGTCTACAAACAAGATTTTGTCAATGAAAAAATATGATATTTTTCTTTTATATACCAAATTCGTATGCCTTTTAATTGGTTTAGAATGTAGGCAAGGAAGAGGGGTGCTACTTATTGTGTTCCCTAAAACCTCAGCTTCATGGAGGGCTCCTCTGCTTGGCCTTCCACAATGGTTTGGTGTGGATAAAGATCTACTCTTGGTGGGTAGCTCAGAATTTGGGGAAGGGAGTTTGAAATGGGAACATGGGTGAACTCAACTATGAAGCTAACTGAGGAAGGGTGTCCTGTGTATAGTTTGATCCAGAGAAGGGGTGGGGCTTATGAAGAGAAAGGAAAAGCCTTCCCAACCAATCACTCTTTAAGTGACAGTCAAGGTAGTCATTAAACAAGTAAGTTTCTTACCAGATCTCCTTCCTGTTCTCACAGACTCTCTAGTTTAAGTCACCATGTGAGCAGGGGGCATCTCAATAGTTACTAAAATAATTTCCTTCTATGTACTGGAGTAGAGTTCCTATCTGACCTCCTCAGCTCAGTGTAATCTCTCTTCTCCAAACTTCTACCCCACTTACTACAACTGGCATTTGAGACTTACTATTCCTGACTGGTTTAATTTCTTGCTTAGTTGTTTTGGTATTTGTTCTTGTGTTGTGCATTTTATCTCAAATCCTAGCTTTAAAATTTAAGGACTTCAAACTTTAAAAATATTTTGAAAGTTTAAGTGTAAGGACCATGTCTAACACATCCTTGTATTTTTCACTACCCTCCATGAGTCTAGCATAGAATTTATTTGTGTTTGGTAGTATTGAAATAAACAAATACCAAGCAAATATGGACAATCAAAGGTTATTTAGTTAGAGCTTGCTCTAGCAAGGGAGTAAGCCTCGATGACTTGTATTTTGACAGAGACTCAAAGGTAGGCAGAAGAGTGGGAAAGCCTTATGTGGGGCAGAAGAGAAGGCTTCTTAACTAATTATGTCTGCAATAACCCTATTTCCAAATAATGTCGCATTCTGAGGTACTGGGAACTAGAACTTCAACATACTTTGGGGGAGACACAAGTCAACCTGAGAACATGCCATCATGAAACACTTCTTCGTGGAACTCTGCCGGCATGAGCTCCTGGCCTTCCCATCACTTGCCAGCCGCTGCCAGCACACGGCTCATGACTAAACAGTGCTGCTGCGCCAAGCACACTGGTGATTAGCAGGCTGCAAACAGAAGTTGAGAGGGGTGATGAATAAGAATAAGAACTTGTCATTTAAAATAAAGCCACCCAGTTCCTTTGTAAATACACGTCACAGGGTACTTAGAGTCATCCTACCCAACCCACAGCTGCACGTTGGTGGAAATATTAAGTAAATAACACACACATGTCTTTTTTGGGAGCCTCTTACTCACAATTCTCTTCCACCCCCAGCCTTCTTCCCCCGAGGGAATGTGCTCAGCCACCCTCACTTCAGCACTTAACCTTGCCGGTTTCTAAAGTTCACCTTATCCTGAAGTTCTTGGCATCAGCTCAATCACCTGTGTTAGTCATCTTTTGTTACTTTTCTCTTTTTACTCTTTCAGGAAGTGATGATTTTGCTCAGGTAGAAGAGTCATAGGAAGACTGTTCTGCCTTTTTGATGATTCATTCCTTTGCTCTTTGCCATTTCTAAATGTTAGAGGGGGGAAAAGCCCTTTAGCTAAGGGCTTTGGTGACTGTGTGTATTGAATGAGGGCGAGAGAATGCAGTCATAAGAAACTTTCAACTCAGAGCAGCAGTCATTTCGTTTACTGGTCTTTCTGATGCTTTTGAGAGTTAACGTCACTATTCTTCCAGCTCTGGGAATCTGTGAGATGGACTTCTTTGGTTTTGAACAACATGTCCATCCATTTTACTTCATGTTTTGTTGGGAGTGACTCATGGCAACATGGGTGCCACATGAGCAGTTCACTCTCTTTGCTTATGGGTCCAGGCTTAGACTGTATCAGAGTTGAGATAGATGTGGGTTCCTTCAGTTGAATGAGTCTCTCAAAGGGTATTATGAGCTGAATTATGTTAGCTCCAAATTCATATGTGGAAGTTCTAATCCCCAACACTGCACAATGTAATTGTATTTGAAGATAGTCTTTAGATTAGTCAAGTTAAAATAAAATCATTAGGGTGAGCCCTAGTCCAATACAACTAGTGTCCTTGTAAGAAAAGGAGATTAGAACCCCTGACACACACAGAGGGAAGACCATGTGAAGACACAGTGACAAGGTGGCCATCTGAAAGCCAAAGAAGGAAACCTAGGAAGAAAACAACCCTGATAACACTTTGACCTCAGACTTCTAACCTCCAGAAGTGTGAGAAAATACATTTCTGTTGGTGAAGTCACCCAGTTTGTGATGCTTTGTTTCAGCAGCCATAGCAAACTAATCCAGAGGGGGACAGGTTCAGACACATGAAGTGAGCCTTTAAAGTCACTGAGTCTGCTAGTAGAGCTCCAGGTGCAGGCCCCAAAGATCCTTCCTTCTGGTCAAGTCCTTATGCCACTTCACAATGTGATACTGAGTTTGTTACAAAAAAGATCACATTAGGCCACTTTATGAATTCAGTTTGCTTGGTATCTCACTGATAGTGTCAATTCTTTTGCCATTTTCTGCAACACCAAGGGAAAATTTTTCTAAGCTATTTTTTTTTTAGCTGCAAAGATGACAAATGTTACCAATGATATCCAACCAGAGTATATTTTCATCTCTTTTCTTCCTGTCAAGATAAGCCAGAAGTATTTGTTGCCAGAAATGGAAAACAGCTTGCTCATCAGCCAGATGATCGCAGTGTTCAAAAGTTCCACTCGTTTGCCATGTGTGAAAAGTTAAGAATTGAAAACAGACAGGCTTACTCTGCTTAAACTGTGGGCTCTGTGAAACAAGAGAAAGAGATATTTGGATTCTAGAAGAAGAGTTGTGGAGATGGTTTGATGGCAAAGTAAACAGGGTCTTTGCAAATTGCCGAGGTGGATCCCCTAGATAGATTTGATAGTGGATGTGATTATTCATCAGTTAGATGAATAATGAGCCAAAGTTACCAGCCATTGGAAGACACTTTTGTGTTCTGCAGCAAAACAAATTCCAATGTCCTACACAAATGTGGCTCTTGGGACTTCTACTATGTTAACTGAAACAAAATTTTCTGGGCCCTTCAGTTGGATTTCTTCCTGATTGTTTCGCTGAAGATATCGCTATGAGTTATTAGTAGAAGTCAGAAGTGGCAGTGGGGCTTCATTAGAAACAGTGAGCATTCAGATGACAGGCTTGAATTGTTCCATTATTTTTCTACTCATGGGGAAATAACAAATTTTTGTGAGATTGAGTTAAATTACCCAGTTATCACCCCATTATGTTATATGGCATTTTTGTGTTTGCTGAATAATTTCTGATAATTTTTATTAGTCTCTCTTTGTAACTACTTAAGGGACTGTTTGGACAATTTGAGAGAGTCATTTTAAAAAATAGAAATTTAGGTTTACAGAAGTCAAATGATTAACTCAAAACTGACAAAAAAAGAAATTAAAAAAATGAAGAAAAATCAGAGTTCACACTAAAGGTTCTAATTACTATTTCATAGGTTTGTAGAAGCCCACACAATCACCTTTCTTTTTTATTTATGTCATTAGAAATCCTTTGCATTTCAACACTTAGATTTCCTCCTGCACCTGATTCTCAAGGTCTTGGAAGTTAACTTGAACTCAAGGATTTGGCTTCCTAAGAGAGAAAAAAATAGCACTTTCCCTGTTTCTTCTTTGTTAAGGCCAGCTCATAATAGGGCAAAATAAGTAAGTTCTTGCAGAGAGACAATGCTGGACTGAGTTCCACTTCCTATCAGTAAATTCATGACTGCCAATTTGTCTTAGGGGCGGTGTTTTCAGCAGCAGGGAATTCTGGCTGGCTGGAGGCAAGAGAATGAAAAGGAGGAGGGAGGAGAAGAGAGAAACTTGTAGGTATACACAAAATTGTGCTGCCTTCATCCACTTTCTCCTTCCTCATTTGAGTCAGTGTTATCTTACCCCACCCACCCCTGGTCCCCCACCCCCTTTCTCTCTCTCTCTCTCTCTCTCTCTCTGTTTCTCTCGCTTTCCGGGTCTCAGGTTTTGAGTTGACTGAGTGCTCAGCAGTAGGCCGCAACTCTTCTTCAGATGAAAGAACAAGTCAGAAGGTACCTATTACAAGTCTGTGAGCAGAGAAACAAAGGCCCGGCTGCTGACACCCTCCCACTAACTTGGGTTTTAATGGTAGGTTTAATTTCCTCACGCTAGCTGAAAGAAAGGAAAAAAACTAAGCGGAAAGAGCCAGGGTGTGGGTGGGTAGTGGTGGTAGTGGGGAAACGACAGCTGTTGTATTCATGGTTAATCAGGTGTGTCTGTCTTTGTGTCGCATCTGTCTGCTACTGTTGCCGGGCCACATGTGAAAGGGAGTGGAGGGGAAGGGGCCATTCATGTTCAAAGCCAGCAGCACTGACCTCTGCTTCGTTCTCCTCAGGGTAGGAGAGCTTGTCTATTTAACTTTCCCCATTATAGGAAGCTGTAATCCTACTCTATTAGCCCACCCTAACCATTTTGGCCTGACAGACTCAAGCTGCATCCAGAATGCCATAAATTGGTCTGGAGAAAGAGGCCTCTTCCCTCCTCCCATGCTTTCCTTTGGGATTCTGTTTGATTTGTCAAACAAGGGAAAACTAGACAGAAAGTGAAAAATGAGAACTAGGGGCATCTTGGTTCGCCTTCCATGTTAAACTGGCCTAGACATTGAATGTACATTTTTTTCAAATAAGCTTTGGGGTCTGCATGGCCTTCCTGCGGCATCACTAGGACACCCGTTTGCCTCCAGACCCGTTTGTCTCATGAGTCTCACACACACGTGATGTTTGCATCAAGCCTTAGTCATCTCCCTGGCACAAAATCTGCCTGCTGCTTCCCTCCATTCCATGCCTCCCTCTACAACCATGTGTAGAGGGACAACAGCAGAGCATGGGAGAGGCCTCCTCCTTCTCTTGGAGTGCTTTAGATATTGCCAGCCCAGCCCTATCAGAAAGGACTCTTCTCTGCACAATGTAGAAATAGCTGAGCCCTGGCTTGTGTGGCTCGGTGGATTGAGCACAGGTCTGTGAACCAAAGGGTTGCCAGTTCGATTCCCAGTCAGGGCACATGCCTGGGTTGCCAGCCAGGTCTCCAGTAGGGGATGTGTGAGAGGCAATCACACAATGATGTTTCTCTCCCTCTCTTTCTCCCTCCCTTCCCCTCTCTCTTAAAATAAATAAATAAAGTCTTAAAAAAAAAAGAAATAGCTGAAATGGAAACAACCCCACTCCCCACATTCCAGTGCATTAGATCAGATTAAGGATTAGTGCCTAAGAGTTCAAAGGTGTTCTCCAGCTGGAGGTTCAAACTGACCCCTTCCTATCTGGTTTTATGGGGTCCATCTAACCTTTTCAGGATATTTTGTTTCCAGACCTTCTGCTTTGGAGCTGGCCTTATGTTTCTTGAAGTAAATGGTAGTTATCAGCATTTTGAAGGCCAGGGAACTCGGGCTCAAACTTTGACTTTTCTTGATAATCAGCTGTCATAGATTCATCACAGGGTTCAACAGTGCTCGCCACTTGCAAGTCTATTTTGGTGTAAGCCGCTTCTCAATATAGGCACCGACTTTTACCCCATCATGTTAGTTCCTCTCATGGGGAATCCATAGTCAAGCCCTACTTACACTGTGTTTTTGGTGTATGTGTGTGTGTGTGTGTGTGTGTTACTTTCCCAGGTGTGGGCTGTCTTCAGCAGAGCTGAGTTTCCTCTGTGAGCCTGTGCTGACTGCTATGGCTGTATTACTGACCTTCAGCTTTGGGGTCAGGAAGTTTTTGCTTCCCTTCACTGAAGGACTTTGGAAAACTATTTCACTGCTGTGTGCACTGTCCTGATATCCCTGGGTCTCCAAATTTCAGTGACGTCAATAAGCAAATATGGAGCTTTTAGTAGAAGCCCAGCAGTCTACTAGTCTCTGCGAGGTCCTTGGGAACTCACCACCTTGTGAGACAAAGGATTGTATGAGTAAAGCAAGGGATAACAAAGGGCTAAAATTTTTTAAATAACTTTAAAATATCAAGGTCTACCTTACAGAAAAGTATAAATCATAAGTATACAGCTAGATGAATGATCACAAAGTGACCACATTCATGTAACCACCACCCAGATCAAGAAACATAATGTTAGAGCTGAAAGAAACCTTCTTAAAGTTGTACTCAGGTGGGGTGGCTATGTGGGGCTTTTGGATCCAAGAGAGAACACAGAAGGTTAAAAAAATTGTGGTGAAATGTACATAATATAAAATTTACCATCTTAACCATATTTTAAGTATACAGCTTAGGAGTGTTAAGTACATTCCTTTTTGCAACTAATTTATAGAACTCCTTATATCTTGGCAATTCTATACCCACTAAACAATAACACCCCACCTTCTCCCTATCATCCAGCCCCTGGAAAGCACTAGTCTACTTCCTGTGCCCTTAAACTTGACTGCTCTAAGTGTCTCATAAAGTGGAATCATACAGTATTTGTCTTGTTGTGGCTGGTTGATTTTACTGAGCATAATGTCCACAGGGTTCATTCTCAAGGTTGTAGCATATGTCAGAATTTCCTTCCTTTTTAAGGTTGAATAATGTTCCATTGTATGGATAGACCACATTTTGTTTATCCATTTATCCTCTATCAATGGACACCTGAGTTTGTTCTACCTCTTGACTCTTGTATATAATGCTGCCATGAATATGGGTATTAAAATACCTCTGTGAGACCTTACTTTCAGTTCTTTGGGTATGTGCAGAATTAGAATTGCTAGATCATATGTTAGTTCCATTTTTAATTTTATTAAAAGATTTCATTTATTTATTTTAAGACAGGAAGGGAAGGAGAAAAAAAATCAGTGTGTGGTTGCCTCTCATGCACCCCCTACTGGGGACCTGGTCTGTGCCCCAGGCATGTGCCCTGACTGGGAATTGAACCAGTGACTCTTTGCTTTGCAGGCTAGCATGCAATCCACTGAGCTACACCAGCCAGGGCCCATTTTTAGTGATTGCTATGTTGTTTTTCATAGCAGCTACACCGTTCTGGCATTCTTTTCACCTGGACTGTTCTTCTTGCTCAGCCTCCTGGGTGGCATTAGGGAAATGTGGTGTATAGATTAGGGTCATAGCCACCGTTAAGATGGTGGTCTGGACTCTTTAGGTGTGTGTCTTAGGGAATTTAGAGCAAATGAGACAGGAGGGGCTGGAGACAAAACAATTCATGGTGGATACTTGAAGACTCCAGTAAACAGAGTGGTAGTAACTTATCATGCACAAAGATAAATAATTTTGCCTTAGTTTGTGGAAGAATGGAAGGGGAGGGAGTTAATGATTACTCGGTATTTAGAGGCCTAACACCTGTTCAGTGTATCACTTCCAAATTTTGGGGCAGACTTTAGGTATAAGTGTTGAAATATTTATAGAACCGACAATGAAAAAGAAAGAAGAAATAGCAGCCAATAAAACAATTGTGGAAGCCACATATTTTTTTTTCTCAATAGAGATTTTAAGAATGGGGTGCTATGTGAATAAAAAGGTGGTTCTTGGAAATCTGGTGACATGATGTGGGTTTACTGCAGCCCTAGTGCCAGCGCACACTTGTGTTGGATGCTCCAGGGCTTTCTCGAGCAATTTTAACTATTTGTTTTCTAAATCTTGATGCTTTATTGAGAGGCACATCTGGCATTAACATTTATTTGAAGTGTCATTATGTGGTTCACCAGGGTAGGGACCTTCAGGACTGTAAATTTGGGGGACTTGTTATTATTGCTAAAAGGATATCTTAATTCTTCTAAATCTCTTGGCTTTGGCCTTTTCCCTTAAATCCTGGGGAGGGGGGACCTCAGTTACAGTACATATTTTTTCTTATTTCAAAAGTGATATATGGCTACCACCTAAAATGCTTAAAGAAAAAAAAAGCCCTATCCCAAAAGTTAATCATTATTTAACAGTTTGGTTTCGTTCTTGCAGATCTGTGTGCATTCCATGCACACGAACGCACATGTGCACATGCCCATGCGCACGGATGCTTGAGGGAGCAAAGTTTAGTTTCTGCTACTTAGAACAAACACTACTAATTAATACAAACACACAAATAATCCATTTGTGCAACTTTTTACCATTATAAACTTCTTTCATGCATTGTTGGACCTCATCAAATTTATTTAAAGTGGGTGATTTTATTTTCATTTAACAGAAAAGAGGCCTCATCAAATTTATTTAAAGTGGCTAAATTTATTTTCATTTAACAGAAAAGAGGCTGAAGAGATAGGACACTTGTTCAAATTCACACTACATGTTGGAAATGGATTTGGGAAAAGAATCTAGGTCTTTGAAGTAAACTGTGTTCGCCAGAGGAGAAGTGAACTCTCCTCAACTGTATGACCTGTACTGATGTTCAGAGGCCAGACACCACCTTGCAGAGAGATTCAAAGAAGCTACCAATTCACCGCCTTCCTAAAACTTACTCATCTTGATCTCTCCATGGTATCAACTTATAAACGTCTTTACTTTAGACTTGTGGGTACACTTTCACTTAAAAGTATCTATATCATCTATATCTACATCTATATCTCTCTCTATATATAATCACAAAATAAGAATTAAGGTTACTGGATTTGGCATATCTACAATAGAATGTTAGAGAAGACAACAGTTAGCCTGGAAAATATTTTTAGTATTCATGGGAGTGTTGGCACTAGCTTATTTAGAAAGTTGTTTTGATAATGTATGTGCCTTGAACTTCTATTAGAAGGATTTATAAGAAGTAAAGTAAGTAGCCTTCTTGTCCAACTGAATTTTAGGGCAAAAAGCGAAGAGGTCTTCACCTGCTTCTTTAATACAAAATAACAACAAATTTTTTCCTGCTGAGTTTATTTTTTAAGTACATTAGTTAATTAAGATCCATTTACCTAGAGATATGTTCTTCTCCTTATCAAGTACACACCGAGAACATGGCCACAGGTGTTAAATGGCAACAGAAGTGCTCCTGTGATTTGGAAGATAATTTCTTTTAATTTTTTTATCCTATAATAGCTAGATAGAGGACGGTTGATGGTTCCTGTTTTATTTCCTTTTGTTATAAAATGTTCATAGTTTATAAAAATACAACTTATGTGCTATGTGTCCTTTATTTGTAGTAGCATAGAGAAGAGAAAAGTTAATTTCCTCTCACATAAAAGGTGTTCAGGGTTGGCAATCCAGAGCTAGTGTGATTCCTTCTGGAGGTTTTCATATACTCAGATTCTTTCTAGTTTATTAGTCTGTCATTCTTAGGATGAAGCTCTGATCTTTATGGTCCAAGACAGCTGCTAGAGCTCCAGCCTGATGTTCCTTTTAACGAGGAGTAACTTCCCAAAAATTTCATATAATGCTTCTGCTTATATCTCGTTGTCCAAAACCTAGTCATGTGGTCATGCTTAGCTGTAAGGTAGGCTAGGGAAATTAGTATTTATTATCGATGGCAATAAACTGGAATAAAATTGTGGTTCTGTACTGAAAAGGGAGAAATGGATATTGAGAGGAAAATTGCATTCTTTTTGACACAGTTCACCATTTTGCTCCCTAAATACCCATGCTACCTTTTTTTCCTGGATTATAGTGAGAAAGCCTGGAGCTTCAGCATCATCTTGGGCCAAAATGTAAACTTTGGAATGAAATCCATGCACAAAGAGCAGTAAGATTCTAAGCACACAGGTCCCTGGCACTGTGGAACTATGGACAAATACCTCTAGACTTCTATGGAGAGAAATACACATCTGTTTTGATTAAGCCATTTTTGTTAGGGTTTTGATAGATGTTGCTGAGCTTAATCTTAACTAATAGAAATGTAATATAAACTTATAAAATAACTTTCTTTTCAAGATTGTATATTACTTTAACTGCCACTGTAGGTGGGCTGACCATCCATCCACCCATCCTGGCCTACTATGTGCCAGACATTATGTATACAAAATTGGTTAGGATGTAGGTCTTACCCATAGGAGCTGACCCCAGTGAAAGACCAATAAACCAATGCAGTAAAGTGACTCTAGTTTCTTTAGTAGAAATTTACATAAAGTAGAGGAGAGTCCAGAGATATTTGCAATATTCTCTGCTGCCATCTTTAGACTGCAAAAAAAAAATCCTTATAAGTAAATTTAGGGTGTTGACTGCAGCATATTTTTTATTATTAACATTATATCATCAGTTAATCATCTATAATTATTTCTTATATGCAAAATTGGGTATTATTTTATATTGGGAGAATGATGTTATCAGATTAAACACCAATTTTCCCTTGAGAAAGCTCAACATAATTAGAGCAGAATATTTTTACTTAAAACTAAACATACATTGGCTACTTATATAGCCAATGTATGTTTAGTAAGGATTTAGTAAGGATTTAGCCTGCTTAAAAGGTAGTGAGCATTTAGGTGAGAAGAAATGTATTTTTCATGTGGGGTTTTGGAGAAAGCTAAATCCTTATATACTTACTATTATTGGCATTACAATAACTTATCACAGCTCCTGTGTGTTCCAAATAGTTGGATTTTTAAAAAAATTTTATTTGTTTACTTTTTTAGAGAGAGGAGAAGAGAGGTAAAAAAGGAGAGAGAAACACCGATGTCCCAGAGATACATCGATTGGTTGCCTCTCACACACCCCCAACTGGGGACCTGGCCCGCAACCCAAGCATGTGCTCTGACTGGGAATCAAACCGATGACCCTTCGGTTCACAGGCTGGTACTCAATTCAATGAGCCACACCAGCCGGAGCTACATTTGATTTTTCAATTGTATAGAGGGAAGTTCATTAGCATCTACTCAACTTGCCCAAGGTCATGCCTCTGGTAAACAGTGGCATCAGGATTTGAATTCAGGTCTTGAGACTAAATGTTGTCAGTTGCAACCTTACCATGAGACTTAGACCTGAGAGGAGAAATAGGTGGGAGGTAAGCAAAAGCTCAAGAAAAAAAGGTTAAGCTCTTTTGAAGTTTTCCTGCTCAGCTAGGAAAACATTTCTGCAGTTATCAGGTAATTGAAGTGTCAACACACCGCTGTCAGGAGGGCTGGACGAATTTGTTCCTGTTGGCCTATATGTGGCTGCTGGGTGAGCAAGCGGTACAGTCAGTTCTCAGGTGAAGAAACTCTCTGGCAGTCGTGGGAGTTCCTCTTTAGAAGCAACTCTACTAACATGCAAAATCAATGTCACTGAAGTTTTTGCTTATGTTACTGCCTCTGACACTGTTTGATCCTTACATAAAAGAGACATTTGTCATTTGACAGGACTAATACCAGGAAAGATTGCAGAGGCTTCCTCCAGCTTTGTTGCACAAATGTCTGCTTGCCTGGTGTGTTTCTGTTGCCAAGTCTAGGTCACCCAGGGGGCCTCCCCTAGTTCTTTGACTTTGGTGAGTTCTTGCTCCCACTCCCGAGGAGTCTGAAGAACAGAACTGGATCATCTTCCCAGTTTTGGTAATGAAGAATGCTGAACTTCTTTGGCTTCATTTTTATCTCCATCCTCCACTTTTTTTTCTTTTTGTTTCTCTTGATAGTTGTTCTCCTTCCTGCTGTGACTACTCACCCCCATATAACTGTCCTGTTCCCCCTGTTTCCTAATGTCACTCCATCTATCCTGGCTACCACCCAGCCTCAAAGCTCATACCTTTGAGCACTAGATGGTATGTTAAATGGAAAAACTTTCAATGGTGCCCTGGATTTTCAGCACCTTAACTCCCTGATTTTGATTCAGCTGCTGCCAAGACAGTTAGAAAGAAAGAGCCCAAGGCCTTGTTTGCTCAGTGACCAAATAGGCTTTGGTGTTGGTTGATGGCACTGGAAATGAAAACCTTTGATTGGTTTTCATTTCCAATCGTGGGACATTCTTTTTCTAGAGGCCAGTGTTTTTCACTCATACAAGTGTAGCCAATGGATGACTTGTAAAACTTGTATCTGAAATAGCAGATCCTAGAGGTTGTCTTGTATTATAGGCACATAGAAAGTGGTCTTTTAATTGTTGAAAGATTAGGAATGCTGTTATAATATCTATGACAATGAGAGGCATTTAAGAAATCTTCTAATAAAAAAGTAATAGCTATTGATCTGCTCCCCCAAAAAACCTTGGTGGTGTTTTTTAAATGCCCCTTTTCTCCTTAGGCTAGGTATGTTTTTAAAAAATATATAGGGATAAGCCAGTGCCCTATAGAATCTCTTTAAATTACATGGCTTTCCACTCTTAGTGTTAAAAATATTTCATTTTTTACATCAATTTTAAATGATATCCCATTTAAAATGATAGATTAGAAAGTATATAAAACCATAAAAAATAAAAAAAATGTTCATAATGATAATTAAGTTGTCCTGAATTATCCTATTTTCTTTGGGGTTGATAGAGCCTATATTGGGTAATCATACACTTGGTATTGTCACTGCAGCTTATGGAATTTCTGTGAATGTGTTTTGGAAAACAGGTGTCTTGATTCCTTCTGTAGTACTAGAATCTTCCAGGAGTCAGTTAACAGTGACATTTATTCTGTTTGCTCACTTGTCAGACACCAACATTTCTAGTAGCAGGCATCTTACAGTATCTGAGAAGTCAGCATTCTCAACCATGGTGTGCACATTGGATGTGGGGAAGGATTTCTTAACTAATAATAGTTGAAATATCAAAGTTTTAAATAATTTACTGTGTTGATAAATTACAGTGCATTCCAGAGTGAGCCCTTCTAATAATGCTATTCTTAAATTCTTGCATTTTAGTGTACTTTCTTGAGTGGGACAGGGAGGGTGGGGTATACATCTGGTCCACCGACATGCCTATGGGGCCATATTGGTGTGAACACCGTCTGGGTTGCATACCGGGTTGGAAATAACCATAGAGCTCTGCCGTGAGAGGTCATGCCTCTACTTCTCATGCCTTTGGATGATAAGATTGGTTTCCATTGGAGAGTGATCTACAGGACCACTGTAGTTAATGGTGAGTAGGGAAAGACAGTGTCAGTGAAGTATCAGTCTATGTACTTTAATCTCACTCTAATAATCTTAGTTTCTGAAGTTGAGGCTCAATTGAGATTATTATAATGTATACAAATTCCATGTGAAGTAAACCTACATGTGCTACATTCAGACATTGGTAATCAACTAAGTCAGGATATTTTATGAAAAAAAAACTGAGAAGAAAGGCTTCAGAGAAAATAGCTAGAAACTATCCTTTTGATACATATAGCCATCTCTGACAGAAAACAAAGGCTAAAGTTTATTTTTTGCCATCAGCCACATTCAGTGGAAAGGGTCATCCTTGCACATTGCTGAGTTTTACAGAATCAACTCCTTTGTAGTTGTGTGTGTGTGTGTGTGTGTGTGTGTGTAGAATAATTATGGTAGAACTAAAAAAATTTTCCCCAAACTGGGCTATTTATACTTACCTTGAGTACTTTAAAGCTTGACCATTCCATTAGTTATCTGAATATAGGAGAACACTATAGTCACCTAACTTTGCTGATGCAGAGATGGGATAGAACCTTTGATGTGTGTGGGGGAGAGAATCATAGCTTTGATTTTTTACCACACAGTCATTTCCAGTTTTCTTTGCATGGGCCCAGGCAGTTGTAATTCTAATTTTAAACTGTCCCTTACAAATTTGTCAGCATGTAGTAAGAAAGTCAAAGTTCTTGTATTTGGACATTTCCTACACAGTGTTTATTTTTGCCTAATGACATATGAGGAAGTATGAAGGAAGTTAGGCTAATGTCATGGGCATAATGTAGAGGGTTGGGCTAGAAGGAAGTCAAACTCTGAATGCTGGCTTTGTGCTAGAAGCTGTGAAGACAAAATTATCCTGAGTAGGACAGATCCATGCCCCAAAGGGTTGGGGATGGGGGAGATGGTGAGTGTTCTGGTATAGGCAAGCAGGGTTTGCTCAGAGCAGGAGCCCAAACCCACTGTTTGAAGCTGTTAGAAGAGAAGTCCTTGGTGTTTCAGAGGCAATGGGGATTTACCACATGCATATACATGGAAGTCAGCAAGCACATAACACTAAGTTTGTAGCTGGATAACTGAGGTCATACTTGGAACACGGTGCTTCTTTTCATTCCAAAGTGCCTTGACTGGTCTTATGGAGCTATCACTCTGCTTCTCTGCCTTACCTGCTAACAACTACTAGTAAACTTTCCTATCTCCTCCACGCCTCACTATTTTGCTTCCTTGTGCCATCTAGGCTCCCTGGCTCCTGCTCACTGTCTCTTATTGTGGTGTCCCCTAGCTTGCTTGCTGGGACACCAGCTACTTCAACTGCTGTCACAGGCTGTGTGACTGACTCTGGAAACCCAGCACTGGAGAGAAGGTCTGATGGCACCTGATTGGTTACTGCACAGTGTAAAGGTTCTCCCTTAGTAGTTTTCCTGCCCCATGGTCCATCTCATCTTAGGCCACCAGCCAGCCTTATGAGATTCATGTGCTGCTCTTCACATTAGATGAGGAGATGGAGGCAGAACCCTGTTAGATAATGTCTTTGAACAAGAAATTGCCTGAGATGAGCCCATTCCTCAGAGAAAGCCTGTGGAACAGCATAAAAGGAAACCTTTGTGCTGAGCATTTGTGTCTACAAGTTTTTGCTGAATGACTCCACATAACGAGGGAAGAAGATTCAACTTCCTCGGGGAAATCCTGGAAAGGCAAAGAGCCTGGATGCTGGGTTGGAGGAGGGCAGAAAAAGAGGATCCTTCTTCCCCCTATATGTGGGGCCAACAGGAGGAACTTCAGAATTAAAATAATAAATTCTGGGCTTTTGGTCAAGATGGAGGTGTAGGTAGACACACTTCATCTCCTTGTGCAACCACAGGAAGAATTACACATAAACCTCAAAACAAATAATATCCAGAACTGTCATAAAATCTAATTGTATGGAAGTCTGACAAACAAGGATTTAAAGAAGTCACATTCATCCAGAGGGGTAGGAGGGGCAGAGATGTGGAGTCCGGGTGGAGAGTCAAGGAGACACTGTGGCACGGAGAGGCTGTGGCAGTGATGGAATGGGCACTCCCACATTCACATGTGATAGATAAAAAACAGGAGGGTTACCCTGGGAGCAAGCCATCCCCGCCCCAGGCCAGACGACACAGCTCAGGGTTGCAACACTGGGAATATAAAGACTCATAATTTCTGGTTGTAAAAACCAGTGGGGGTTGGGGCAGCTGAAGAAACTGCTGGTTTTTCAAGAGAGTTTGTTTAAAGGGCCTGCAAGGACTTAGAACATACATAAACCCACCCATGCTGGGATTCATCACCAGGGCAACACCTGGAAGAGCACTAGTTACATATGGGAAGGAAGTGAAATGACTGGAAACAGGGCAGTGCCCAACAAATGTCCAGAAGCCAGGCAGTGGCATTGTCCATTCTGTGAGCTATCTCCCCACCCAGAGCAACAAAGCTGTAAAGCAGGTTGCCCCACCTTGGCAGTTACCTAAGGCTCTGCCCCAAACAACTTAACAGTACACTAAGACAGGGAGTTAAAATAGCTCTACCTAACACACAAAAACAAACACAGTGAGGGTACCAAATTGAGCAGACAAAGAAATATGGCCCAAATGAAAGAACAGAACAAAACTTCAGAGAAAGAACTAAGCAAAATGAACATAGCCAACCTATCAGATGCAGAGTTCAAAACACTGGTGATCAGGATGCTCAGAGAACTCATCGAGTATGACAACAACATAAAGGAAGAAATGAAGGTTATACCAAGTGAAATAAAGAAAAATTCACAGAGAACAAACTGTGAAAGGAAGGAAGCTGGGATTTGAATCAATGATTTGGAACATAAAGAAGAAATAAGCATTCAACCAGAACAGAAAGAAGAAACAAGAATTTAAAAAGTTAGGATGGTGTAAGAATCCTCTGGGACATCTCTAAATGTTCCAATATCCGAATCATAGAAGGAGAAGAAGGAAGAGAAAGAAATTGAAAACTTATTTGAAAAATAATGAAAGAAAACTTCCCTAATTTGGTGAAGGAATTAGGCATATAAGGTCAGGAAGCACAGAGAGTCCCAAACAAGTTGTACTGAAAGAGGAACACACCAAGACACATTATAATGAAAATGCCAAAGGTTAAAGATAAAGAGAGAACTTTAAATACAGCAAGAGAAAAGGAGAAAGTTACCTACAAAGGAGTTCCCATAAGACTCTCCTTTGACTTCTCAAAAGAAACTTTGCAGCAAGAAGGGACTGGAAAGAAGTATTCAAAGTGATAAAAAGGAAGGACCTATAATCTAGATTACTCAACCCAGCAAAACTCTCATTTAGAATGGAAGGGCAGATAAAGTGCTTCCCAGACAAGCTAATGCTAAAGGAGTTTATCATCACCAAGCCATTACTACATAAAATGTTAAAGGGACTTATTTGAGAAAAAGAAGCAGATCAAAACCATAAACATTAAAATGACAACAAACACAACTGTTAACAACTGAATATTAAAAACAAAAAACAAAAACCAAAAAAAGTAAGCAAACAACCAGAATAGGAACAGAATCTCAGATATGGAGATGATTTTGAAGGTTATCAGCTGGAAGGGAGAAGGGGGAAATAGGAGGAAAGGGGAGAAATTAAGAAGCAAAATTGGTAGGTACAAAATTGTCAGGGGGATGTTAAGAACAGTACAGGAAATGGAGAAGCCGAGAGCTTATATGCATGTCCCATGGATATAAACTAAGGTGGAGGAGGGATTGCTGGAGGGAAGGGGGTACTGGGCAGAAGGAGGCAAAAAAGGAAAAACTGGGACAACTGTAATAGCATTATCAATAAAATATACTTAAAAAAAGAAATTGGTTTTGGTACACTATTAAAAATATCACAAATTCTTAATTACCTTTATGTAAATCCTTCCTCTTGCTCCCCTCTATATAATATTTTTAATTATTTTTCAGGAACAGTATTGAATACAGAGGTGGGGGTGTCAATATGATAGGGACCAGAAACAATATGTGAAGATGAGGGAACAAGCAGCAGAGAGGATTGTCTCCTGAACTGGCTGAAATTGCAGGGAAGACTTTAGACATTTAGTGCCCTAGAACTGGGTAGTATACAGGTTACCTAAATCTCCAAGGGACAGGGAGTTCTTATTTAACCTACAGATATCATATGAAAGGCAATGTATGGATGTAAACATGGGCCAGATACCAAAGGTGCAGTACTAAAGAATGCTTGGTCCAAATTGAAGGAAAAACCAGAGACCAGAGAGGAGTGGGCCAAGATGGAAACCTCCACAGTGAATGCACAGGCAGAGCCAAGAGGGCTCCAGAGCTGCTGGAATGTGGGTCAGAACATCCTGTGTAGGAACAGCTTCATCAGTGGGTACAAAGCATTCTTTAGGAACACTTTGGTGATTGAAAAAAGGGAACCTAGAATGATGGAGGGAGAACCAGGGACCAATCTCATCACAAGTTCCTTCCTAGCAGAGCTGGCTCTGGTAGATGTGATAAAATGCCTAAGAAAAATGCTCTGCAAACCCACTTTCCTAATGATCTCTCTTTTGGTTCAGTGTCTTCACTTCCCATTTTTCCTAGGCCCTCTCTGAAAGACATAGCCATTCTAAGAGAAGGCTTTGTTGAAACCCAACCTTGGAAGAGAGAAGATGGTGGCCAAGTAGGTGGAAGCTGAGTCCACTTGCTCTTGCCCCGACTTGGATACTTGGCCAATCTTCTGAAAAATAAACTGATCATTCAATAGAGTCTTACCTGATATGAAGTATGGAAACCAAGGAGTACAGAAGACACTTCACAATGGGAACATGCAAGACATGGCAGGGGTTGTGACCCCCCCTCAGTCAGCCAGAGGGGAGAACCCATCAATGAATGAGCTATCAACAATCAAAGCCCAAGTAAAACAAGAAAGCCCACATAAACTGAATAAAGGGCAACTCTAGAGCATCCAGATCAGGAGATCAAAGATACTGAACTCACAAAACTCCTACCACAGTAGGCCACCCAGTGAAGACAGGCAGGCAAAGCAGAACAATCTGAGATGCAGAAACAAACAAAACAAATCACCTAAAATGAAGAGACAATGAAATAATGCCCAATTGAAAGGTAAGGAGTAATCCTCAGAAAAAGAACTAAATGAAATGGAGGCAAACAATCTATCAGACATAGAATTCAAAATAATTGTTACAAGGATGCTCAAGGAACTCAGTGAGAACTACAAGGAACGTTAAGGGAGCTACAAGAAACCTAGTGGGAACTAAAGCAGCATGCAGAAGGACATAGAAACTATGTCCTAGCATAAGAACCAGGAAGAAATGCATAATACAATATCTGAAATGAAAAATATATTAGAAGGAATTAAAAACAAGCTAGATGAAGCAGAGGGTTAAATCAGCAAGCTGGAAGACAAGGTAGAAAGAAATACCCAGTCAGAGCAACAAAACAAAAAAAAGACTAAAAAAGAATGAATATAGTTTAAGGGAGCTTCAGGACAACATGAAGCATAACAACATTCACATCATAGGAATATCAGAAGAAGAAGAAAAGGAACAAGGGATAGAAAGTCTGTTTGAAAAAATAATGGCAGAAAACCTCCCTATCTTGGTGAGGGGAAAAGTCATGCAAGTTCAGCAAGCACAAGGGTCCCCATCGAGATGAACCCAAAGGGGCCTACTACAAAACACAATATAATTAAAATGGCAAATTTTAAAGACAAAGAGAGAATCATAAAGGTGTCAAGGGAGAGATAGCTAGTAACATACAAGGGAGCTCCAATACGGCTATCAGCTGATTTCTCAACAGAAACACTGCAAGCCAGAAGGGACTGGCACAAAATATTGCAAGTAATGAAAAGCAAGGACCTACAACCAAGACTACTCTATGCAGCAAGGCTCTAATTTAAAATGGAAGGCAAAATAAAGAGTTTTGTAGACCAAAGAAGGCTGAAAGAGTACATCTGCGCCAAGCCAGCACTGCAAGAGATGCTAAAGGATTGCTATAAAAATGAGAAGAGAGAGAGATAGAAATGGAGAGAGAAACACCGGTATGGTAAAAATGTCAATGAATGAGTACCTATCAATAATAACCTTAAACATAAATGAATTAAATGCTCCAATCAAAAGACATAGCATAGCTAAATGAGTAAGAAAACATGACCTACATATATGCTGTCTACAAGAGACTCACCTAAGAATAAAAGATCTTCACAGGTTGAAGGTAAATGGATGGGAAAAAAAATTCCAAGCAAAATGGACATGAAAAGAAAGCTGGGGTAGCAATACTTATATCAGAGAAAATAGACTTCAAAACAAAATCCATAAAAAGGGACAAAGTAGGTCACTACATAATACTCAAGGGAGTAGCCCAACAGGATGATATAACCCTTGTAAACATATATGCACTCAAAATATGAGCACCTAAATATATAAGGAAAGTTTTGGAAGTCTTCAAGAAAGATATTCACAACAACATAGGCATCTTACAGGATTTTAACAACCCACTGTTGACAATGGATAGATCCTCCAAACAAAGAATCAACAAGGATATTGTGGCACTAAATGACACTCTAGACCAAATAGATATATATATTGACAGGGCTACCTAAAGAAGATAGAAAAATCTCATATAAACAATAGGTACGTATCAATATATATATGGAAACTTTCACCCGAAAGAAGCAAAATATACAGTCTTTTCAAATGCACATGAAACATTTTCAAAGTTAGACTACATGGAAGAATACAAAACAAACCTTGAAAATTTCAAGAAAATTGAAATCATATCAAGCATGTGCTCAGATTACAGTGGATTGAAACTAGAAACCAATATTAAGGAAAGAACTCAAAAACATTCAAATACATGGAGACTGAATAATGTGTTTTTAAATAATGAATGAATTAACAATGAGATCAAAGAGGATATCAAAAAATATCTGGAGACAAATGAAAATGAACACACAACAACCCAAAACCTGTGGGACACAGTGAAGGTAGTACTGAGAGGGAAGTTCATAGCAATACAGGGCTGCCTAAAGAAGATAGAAAAATCTCACATAACCAAACTAACCCTACATCTACAAGAACTAGAGGATCAACAACAAAGCCCACAGGAAGTAGAAGGAAGGAAATAATCAATATCAGAGCAAAATTAAATGATGTAGAGACTAAAAGAACAATTCAAAGCATGAATAAAAACAGTAGCTGGTTCTTTCAAAAGATAAAAAAAAATGGCAAACCATTAACCAAATTCATCAATAAAAAAAGGTAAGACCCAAATAACTTAAATCAGAAATGAAAGAGAAGTTACAACTGATACCACAGAAATACAGGGGATTTTAAGAAATTGCTATGAACAACTATGTGACAAGAAATTGGACAACCTGGGTAAAATGGAAAAATTTCTAGAAACATACAGTCTTCCAAAACTGAATCAAGAAGTAGAAAGCCTTAATAGACCAATAACAACTAGTGAAATTGAAGCAGTAATAAAAAAAAAAACTCCTAGCACACAAAAGCTCTGAACCAGATGACTTCATAGGTGAATTTTACAAAATATTTGAGGAAGATCAAACTCCTATCTTTCTCAAGCTATTCCAAAAAAATTCAATAAGAAGGAAGACTCAAAAACTCCTTTTTTACGAGACCAGTATCGTCCTAATTCTAAAACCAAGTAAAGACACACAAAGAAAGAAAACTATAGGCCAATATCTTTGATGAACATAGATGCTAAAATCCTCAACAAAATATTGGTTATCCAGATTCAGCAATACATTAAAATGATCATACACCATGATCAAGTGAGATTCATCCCAGGGATGCAAGGAAAGTACAATATTTGCAAATCAATAAATGTAATACACTACATTAAAAAATGAAAAACATAAACCACATGATCATATCAATAGATGCTCAAAAAGCATTTGAATAAAATACAGCACCCATTTATGACAAAAATCACTCAGAAAAGTGGGAATAGAGGGGCTATACCTTGACACAATAAAGGTCACATACGAGAAACCTACAGCCAACATCTTACTGAATGGGCAAAAACTAAAAGCTTTTGCCTTAGGACCAGGAACAAGACAAGGGGGTCCGCTTACACCACTTTTATTCAACACAATACTGGAAGTTCTAGCCACAGTGATCAGACAAGAAATAAAAATAAAAATCATCCAAGTGGGAAAGGAGGAAGTAAAACTGTCATTATTTGCAAACGACATGATAGTGTACATAGAAAATCCTAATGACTCCACCAAAAAACTACTACACCTAATAAGTGAATTTGGCAAAATAGAGGGATATAAAGTCAATATCCAGAAATCAAAAGCAGTTTTGTAGACCAACAATGAAATATCAGAAACAGAAATTGGGAAGAAAATCCCATTTACTATAGCAATAAGAAAAATAAAGTACCTAGGAATGTATTTAACCAAAGAAATAAAAGACCCATACTCAGAAAACTATAGAACACGGAAGAAAGAAATTAAGGAAGATACAAATAAATGGAAGCATATACTGTGCTCATAGATTGCAATAATGAACATCATTAAAATGTCCATACTACCCAAAGCAATCTATAAATTCAACACAATCCCTATCAAAATACCAAAAGCATATTCCACACATCTAGAGCAAATATTTAAAAAATTTACAGGGAACCAACCCCCCTTCCCTCAAATAGCCTCAGCAATCTTGAGAAAGAACAAAATAGGAGGGATCACAATACCTGATATCAAACTATACTACAGGGTCACTGTAATCAAAACAGTCTGGTACTGGCATAAGACTAGACATATAGATCAATGGAATAGAATGGAGAGTCCAGAAATAAACCCATGTCTTTATGGTCAATTAATATTTGACAAAGGGGGCAGGAGCATAAAATGGAATAAAAATAGCCTCTTCAGTAAGTGGTTTGGGGAGAACTGGACAGGTACATGCAAAAAAAAAAAAATGAAACTAGACCACCAACTTACACCATATACCAGAAAAAACTCAAAATGGGTAAAAGACTTAAATATAAGTCTCAACACCATAAAAGTCCTAGAGGAAAACATAGGTAGTAAAATTTCAGATATCTCACATAGCAATATTTTTGCCAATATATTTCTTAGGGCAACGGAAATAAAGAAAAACATAAACAAGTGGAACTATTACAAACTAAAAGCCTCTGCATGGCTAAAGAAACTATCATCAAAATGAAAATGAAACTGACCTTATGGGAGAACATATTTGCCAATGATACCTTGGACAAAGGTTTGATCTCCAAAATATATAAAGAACTTATATGACTCAATACCAGGAAGACAAACAATCCAATTAAAAAATGGGCAAAGCTTTAGGTGCCCATCAGTAAATGAATGGATCAAAAAACTATGGTACATTTACACAATGGAATTCTATGCAGCAGAAAGAAAGAAGGAGCTCCTACCCTTTGCAACATCATGGATGCAATTGGAAAGCATTATGTTAAGCGAAATAAGCCAGGCAGTGAAAGACAAATACCATATAATCTCACCTTTAACAGGAACCTAAACAACAAAACAAGCAAGCAAACAAAATATAACCAAAGACACTAAAATAGAGAACAGGCTGACAGTGACCAGAGGGGAGAGAGGAGGGGATTTCAGGGGAAAAGGGGAAGGATCTAGAGGGACAAGTATAAAGGACACATGGACAAAAACTAGGGGGGGTGGAAATGGGAGGGAAGTGGGGAGGACTGGGGGAGGTGGGCTGGGATGGGAGTAAAAGACAGAAAACTGCACTTGAACAACAATTAAAATAAAATTTTTTAAAAAAATGGACAAAGGACCTAAATAGACACTTCTCCCAGGAGGACATACAGAGGGCCCATAGACATATGAAAAAAAAATGCTCAACATCACTAGTCATCAGAGAGATGCAAATCAAAAACCCAACGACGTATTACCTCACACCTGTGAGAATGACCATCATTAATAAATCTACAAACAGATAAGTGCTGGTGAGGATGGGGAGAAAGGGGAACCCTAGTACACTGTTGGTGGGAATGCAGACTGGTGCAGCCACTGTGAAAACATTATGGAATTTCCTCAAAAAACTAAAAATGGAACTGCTTTTTGACCCAGTGCTTCCACTGCTGGGAATATACCCTAAGAATCCCAAATCACCAATTCAAAAGAACTTATGCATTCCTATGTTCATAGCAGTGCTATATACAATAGCTAAGTGCTGGAAACAGCCTAAATGCCCCCTGGTAAATGAGTAGATCAAAAAACTATGTCCCTGGTTGGTGTGGCTCAGTGGATTAAGTGCTGGCCTGCTAATCAAAGGGTCAACAGTTAGATTCCCAGTTGGGGCACATGCCTGGGTTGCAGGCCAGGCCCCCACGGGGGGTGTGCAAGAGGCAACCACACGTTGATGTTTCTCTCCTTTTTCCCTCTCCCTTCTCCTCTCTCTAAAAATAAATAAAATCTTAAAAACAACAACAACAACAACAAAACCCTGTGGTACATTTACACAATGGAATACTTTGTAGCAGAAAGAAAGAAGGAACTCCTACCTTTTGTGACAGTATGGATGGAACTGGAGAATATTATGCTAAGCGAAATAAGCCAATTGGTGAAAGACAAATACCATATGATCTCATCTATAAGAGGAATCTAGTGAACAAAATAAACAAATGAACAAAATAGAACCATAGGCATGGAAACATGGAACAGATTGACAGTGACCAGAGGGGAGGGGGAAGATATGGTGGAAATAAAGGGAAGGGACTATTTAAAAAACCTGTGTGAATGACCCAGGTACATGGACCACAGTGTGGGAACTGACTGCAGGTGCAGGTGGTCTAGGCAGAGGAGGGCAAAGGAAGAAAACCTGGGACAACTGTAGCAGAATCACAATAAAAAATAATTTAAAAAACCCAACCTCGCAATAAAAATGCATCAATGAACACTGAGGAAGTAAGCTGTGGAGTAGGTTTTTGAGAGTGCATTGGTGTTGGTCACCTGCCTCCTCTTGGCTGTAATAGAAGGCATGCAGCTTAAAAACTCTGACTGCTGATTTGAAAATTTACCCCACGCAGTGATTGATAATAGAAGCTTTTAGGAATGACTGAAAAGAGAGGGGGAAGGGATGGCAAGCAAGTACCTGGAAACATGTGGATGAGGTTTGGATGATGAAAACAAGGATGATTAAAACTCTAATTGATCACTTTCACCCGAGAGGTGCTCGTATTTTAGATTTCTCATGTCTGTGTGACAGGCTGGGAAATAGAGGCACAGAGAAGGAGAGGTGGTTTGCAAGCTGTCAAGTCCATCTTGGTGTCATTATTTAAAGAGGTACAGTGACCATGTCACTGATGGTGGCTTATTTTGAAGCAACCATTGGGAGGAAAATCAGGCCAGGCCTCTCACACAAATTCGTCTCCAGTATCTTGCTGCATCTGTCTTTTGCTGCACTTGTAGTAGGCATTTGGCCATTCCTAGCAAGATGTTGCTGTGGACAATGGGCCATTCAAAAAGCTAAATGAGGCAGAAATTTAAAAAAGAAAAAAAAGACTTTCTGTCTGGCAGGGGAATTCTCCAAAAGAGAAGGCATCACCTCATCTTTTCTTGTTAGTCTTTGCACAAGGTCTTTTCCCTCACTTGGAGTCTTTCATCAAATTAAAGCCCTTTTCTTGATCTTCAGCTCTACTAAGGATATTCTTAGGGGCCACTTAGTGGTTCAGATTTTTTTTGAAGGATGGTAGATGGGACTTAGTTTCCTTTGTGCCGAGTTTGAGGCTGAGGTGAGGGCTGTGATCTCTCTCCTGTTCACTTTGTCAAGAAAGAAAGGAAGGAAGGGAAGGGAAAAGGAAGGGAGGGAAGAAAGGAGGAATGGAGGAAGGAAGGAAGGAAGGAAGGAAGGAAGGAAGGAAGGAAGGAAGGAAGGAAGGAAGGACGGACCTTATGTCAAGTATACATGTTGCATTCTTAGAGGAACAATCTAATAGGTCAGCACTGGTTTTAGCAGACTGGAGGGGAATCTATAGTCTAGAATAATGACTTCTAAAATGCAAATACATAGTCAGAGCACTTGGAAGAACATTTAAAAAAATACCGGTGCCTGGCCTCATTCCTAGAGATCCTGATTCAACTGGCGTATTAATTTCTTAAGACTACTATAACAAAGGACCACAGACTAGAGGGCTTAAAGAAGAGAGGTTTATTGTCTCACAGTTCTGGAGACTGGAAGTCAGAGATCAAGGTATTGGCAGGATTGATTCCTCTTGAGGCCTCTCTCCTTGTCTTGTTGATGACTCTCTTTTCCCTGTGTTTTTATGTATTATATCCTCTGTATTTGTCTGTGTCCTAATCTTCTCTTCTTATAAGGACAACAGTCATATGGGATTAGGTTCCACCCTCATGACTTATTTTATCTTAATTACTTCTTTAAAGACTCTATTTAAAATATGGTCACATTCTGATACACTGAGGGGTTAGGACTTCGGCATATGGATTTGGGGGGGACACAATGCAGCCCATTGCAATTGGCCTGGGTGGAGCCTGAGCATCAGGACTTTAAAAGTCCCCCCTGGAGGCTCTGATTGCAGCTGAGGTTGAGAATCACTGTTCCAGATGAATCTCTCCTAGTGGCCATGAACAGCTGTTTGAAACAAAATCCCTGGACAGTAGAGTTTTTACTTTTTACAAGTGTTGGTAACTTGTGTGGAAAAGGCTACCGTCAGCAGAACAATGTCGAGAGCTTTTGATACCAAAGGAGGTAGCCATGGGGAGACTTTGTGACAAGGTCCCACTCGCCGACCTGGGAGGATGGAACACTGATTCACACATTGGGGTGCCCTAGCGGGGTGCGCACTACACTTGAGGAGAGCATGCTCTGAGGACAGTCAGCCTCTTTCACTCCACTGCTGGATCTCCCGAGCTTTGTGATCTGCAGTTTGGTTTCCTGAACTGACCTACCCCCTAGGAAGGGAGCGTCCTGTGAAGGCAGCTGGTCTCAGTTCCTAGGCCAGGAATACCATAGAACCTTACATAACCCTGCAGTTGAGCTCTGGGAAGGAATGCCTGCCGCATGTGAAAATGCTTAATGAGAGGCGAACAATTAATGGGAGGAGAATGGGGATGTGTTCCCAGGCTGAGTTGGAGCGAGCGGTGACTGACGTGTGGGGGCTGAGTGTCTCATCCTGACTCATCTACAGCTCACCCAGCTCACAACAGGCACACACTCAAGTCTCAAATAATTCATCTCATGGCAAGGATTCTGTTTCTACGTGGGTCTTGCCCTGCAAACTCAGTTTTGATGCTTTAAAGCATGATTAATTTTTTCCTTTGAGAATTTTTCTGTCAATCTGTCTTTTATTTTTGTTCATATCTGATGATTGTCTAGTGTCTCCTCTTTCTCCTTGGATGCTTATTCACAAGTAAAAGGAAGTTCTTTCACCTTTGATGCATTACTCAGTTTCTCATCTTTACTTTCTCTGTCCTTTATTTTCTCATTGAGAAGAACAAACTCCTATTTGCAGCTTAGAATGAATGTCAGGCACTGGTGTAAGAGCTTTACTTACTTTGTCACATTTAATCCTCACGTAGAACCAACACAGTCAGTGTGATTACCATCCCCATTTTACAGATGAGGGATTCAAGGCTTAGAGTGGTGAAGAACTGCCTGGGAATATCCAGTGGTGGCAGAGTTGGATTCAAATCAATATCACTCTGACTCAAAATCTTACTCTCAGCCATTGTGTATCTGAGCCATGTTGATGCGTCAATGGTGATCTCATCCAATCACATGGCTTTAAAATTCATCTACATGATCTGTGATTTTAAATTTACATGGCTAATGTTGACTTTTGCCTGGGCTCTAGACTTTGGTATCCAACTGCCTATCAACCCCTCAAACCTCATGTGCCCTGATAAGAACTTCAGAAAGCCCCTCCCCTTCATTAGTGTGCTCCTGCTCAGTCTATTCTGTCTGTAAATTTGTCTCCATTCAGTTACTCATGCCAAAGTGTGGGAGTCACCCTTGATTCCTCTCTTTCTCACAGCCCACATGCAAGTCATCAGCAAATACAATGGGACTAACAATATCCAGAATCCAACCAACTCTTCCCACCTCCACTGTTATTGCCCTCCTACTGTCTATTCTCAACACAGCTGTCAGAATGACTCAGCTTATGTCACTCCCTTGTTCAAAATCCTTTGGTGCCTTCCTGTCTCATCCTGAGGATGTCAGTTATTGTCATTAGCCCTCAGTGACAAATCTATCCTTCTATACTTGATTTTATGTAGCTGGGGCTGGGCCCCTGAAAACCACCACTCTCCTTTGTTAGCTGGGTTCCTATTGGGTTCAGCCAGTTGGGGATGCTAGAATGAACCAGCACCTCTGGAGCAGGGAGAGAGGAGTTGCTCCTTCCAGTTTTGTTTTCTGGGAGTTCCTACCTGCTTGCAGCTCTAGTGGGTGGCACCCCAGCTGCTTCTTCACCCTGGCAGTGGCAGTTCCTTCCTGTAGCAACAGTTGAATCCACTTTGCAACTTTTCCCACACTCAAAAACCAGTGTCACTGTGCTTCCTCAGGGACAGCAGCTCTAGCTGCCATTGACCTCTCTCAGTGGTCTGGACTCCAGCCACATAGGACCTACCCTCTTCTGAACTTCTATATTTTAATCATTCACCCTTTGTCCCCTAGCCCTAGAGGTGGAGAGAGCTCCCGGCAGTAGCTATTTCTCTTACCCATTCACCTGGTTAATGACTTTATTCCTAATTAATGTTTCTTTATATCAAATTAGCTCTGCTGAAATAACTGATGTGGCTTCTGTTTCTCAACTGGACCCTGACTGATTTTCAGAGTCAAAGCCAAAGTCCTTAAAATGGCTGGTAAGAAACTTACTATTATTAGTTCTAACAGTGGCAATAATACCAGCAGTTCTTCAGAGCTTCTTCTTTACCTCTCTAGGGTCTCTCTGAGCTGTCACCATCTGATTGTCTAAGTATTTACTTGTTTACTTATTAATTGCCCACCTCCTCCTGACTTTTCCTACTTTAAAGACTGTTACACCCAGACTTTAGAACACATATCTGGCACATAGTAAATGCTTGATAAATTATTGGTTGGATAAATAAATTAATTAAAGTTCTGGACTTTCAAAACTCAGACTAATGTGCCCTGGGCCCAGGGGGTTCTGCTATCATGCCTCAGAGCATGCTGGCCTCATAGGAAAATGACTATAGGTTCTTTCTCTACTGATTTGTGAGGGAGAGCTGGATTGGTATTGTCCATGCACCCACAGTGTCCATGGGCTGTTCTCTTCTCTACCAATTGCTATTGCTAGATCTGGGGGATAAAAAAACACCCTGCAACAAAATTTAGAAGTTGCTGAGTCTATGACATCTGAACTTTACCCTATTTTTCTATTCTGCCTGGCTTTTGATCTAATGGACATCGAGGGGCTGGCTTGCTAGAATATGATCCTGAGAACTTAATTTATAATGAAAGAGCCTGGGAATGTTGGTTGTTAGCTTCTTGTTGTCATCTGTATATATACTGTGTTTGTGGATTGCCACACCTCACTTCTAAGATGGAGCCAACCTCCCTAATCTAGGAGGGCTGACAATATTTTTAGATGAGGAAGCGTCAAGACAATTTCTTAACATTAACAATTAGTGCAGACCCAACTTCACAGGGCTGAAGGTCAAATCAACCCTAAGTCCAGCACTTTACAGGCTACACCTTGCCCTGCTGGACTGTAGGTAAGCTCCCTGGATTACAATGGCAGCTGCTGGGTCTCACTGCTGTGATTCATCTGCTCAGTCTTGTTTGCCTTGGATTTCAGCCACCCGGGTTTCAAAAGGTGCTGAGCTGGCCACTGTTCCTGGCCCCAGAACACAGGTGTGATTGGTGCCATATTAAATGCTAGTGGAAATTATGGTTGCTGATTTGAAAGGAAGCTGAACACATTGGCTTTCATCAGGTCAGCTTTGCTTGGCCACATCCACCTTTCCATTTGGGCAAATGAGGGCTGAATTCTTGATTCAGGCAGACTCTTTCAAGGTGTTGGTCCTCTGGGCTTGGATGACTAAACAAGACAACCCTGTGAAGTTGGGGTGCTGTGTACACTGTCACTAAACTTGATGTCCTGTGAGAGATTTTTTAAATTATTATTTATATATTTTATTTTATTTTTTAATATATTTTATTGATTATGCTATTACAGTTGTCCCATTTCCCCCTCTCCTACCTGCATCTCCCCCACACCTTAGTTCGTGTCCATGGGTCATACATACAAGTTCTTTGGCTTCTACATTTCCTATACTATCTTAACCTCCCCCTGTCTGTTTTGTACCTTTTGTTATACTACTTATTCCCTGTACCCTTTCCCCATTTTTCCCCACCCCCTCCTCACTGATAACCCTCCATGGGATCTCCATTTCTCGGATTCTGTTCCTAGTTGTTTGCTTAGTTCATTTTTGTTTTTGTTTTATTTTTTAGATTTGGTTGTTGATAGTTGTGAGTTTGTTGTCCTTTTACTGTTCAGAGTTTTGATCTTCTTTTTCTTAGATAAGTCCCTTTAACATTTCATATAATAAGGGCTTGGTGATGATGAACTCCTTCAATTTGACCTTATCTGGGAAGCACTTTATCTGCCCCTCCATTCTAAATGATAGCTTTGCTGAATAGAGTCATCTTGGATGTAGGTCCTTGCCTTTCATGACTTGGAATACTTCTTTCCAATCCCTTCTTGCCTCCAAGGTTACTTTTGAGAAATCAGCTGACAGTCTTATGGGAACTCCTTTGTAGGTAACTATCTCCCTTTCTCTTGCTGCTTTTAAGATTCTCTTTTTATCTTTAATCTTGGGTAATGTAATTATGATGTGCTTGGTGTGTGCTTCCTTGGGTCCAACTTCTTTGGGACTCTCTGAGTTTCCTGGACTTCCTGAAAGTTTATTTCTTTTGCCAGATTGGGGAAGTTCTCCTTCATTATTTGTTCAAATAAGTTTTTCAACTTCTTGCTCTTCCTCTTCTCCTTCTGGTGCCCCTATGATTTGGATGTTGGAACATTTAAAGTTGTCCTGGGGGTCCCTAAGCGTACCCTCATTTTTTTGAATTCTTGTTTCTTCATTCTGTTCTGATTGAATGTTTATTTCTTCCTTCTGGTCCAAACCATTGATTTGAATCCCAGTTTCCTTCCCTTCACTGTTGGTTCCCTGTACATTTTCCTTTATTTCACTTTGCATGGCCTTCACTTTTTCCTCTATTTTGCAACCATATGCAATCAATTCTGTGAGCATCCTGATGACCAGTGTTTTGAACTTTGTGTCTGATAAGTTGGCTACCTCTTCGTTGCTTAGTTGTATTTTTTTCTGGAGCTTTGATCTGTTCTTTCATTTAGGCCATATTTTTTTGTCTCAGTGTGCCTGTAAGGGGTGGAGCCTTAGGTATTTGCCAGGCAGGGCAATGGTCGATTGCTATGTTGTGGCACTGTATGTGGGGGAGGGATCAGAGAGGGAACAATGCCATTTGCTCAGCTCTCTGCCAGCTTTCAGTCACTTTTGCTGCTACCCACAAGCAAATTGGGACCTTCTGGTGCTGATTCCCACATGGGTGGGTTTGTATACATTCTAGAACCCTGCGGGTCTCTTCAACAAACTCTCCTGTGAGGCTGGGAGTTTCTCCTGGCACCTCAATTTCCACAGGTTTTTTTCAGTTAGAGATTTTGAGGCTTTATTTCTCTATGCTGGAACCCTGGGTTTTGCAGTCTACCTCACTCCCCAGTTGTTCCTCTTGGTTTATCTGCACGCAAATGTGGGACTTTGCACTCCACCAGCCACTGTTTTGCCATGAGTCCTTTCTGCTCTGGCTGCCCATCTCTGCCCCTCCTACCAGTGTGGACGAATATTTCTTTTTCAACTTCTTGGTGGTCAGATTTCCATACAGTTTGATTTTCTGTCGGTTCTGGTTGGTTTTTTATTTTTAAATTTGTTGTTGTCCTTTTTTTGGTTGTGTGAGGAGGCACAGTGTATCTACCTAGGCCTCCATCTTGGCTGGAAGTTGAAAAGAGATTTTTAAATACACAAAACCCTTCCCTCTAAGAGTTTAGTGTTCGCTCACTTTGGGCTCAAAATATTGCTCAGTTTAGAGCTGCTACTGCCTTAGTTTACTGTGACATGTTTGAAACAAAAAAATCTGGGTTATGTTTCAGTTTTTGAAATATATGTTGTAAGTAATTACTAAGCTCCTTCAGAATAGCTAGCACTGTGCTAGGTACTATGAGAAATGCAAAATCAAAGACTTGGTTACTGTCCTCAGTAAGTTTCCAATCTATTTAGAGAAATATGAAGTACACACACTCACAGACACAAATAGCAAGAATATATGTATACAAGCATTAAAAAACCTGTACAGACAAGACTGCCATGGAAACTCAAAGAACAGATAATTATTGGACCCGTGTTTGCTAGAGAAGGCTTCATTGGAATTTGAAGTGGCCTTGGGAGGACTGTGGATTTAGATTGATAAGAAGAAAGGGAGAGAACCGTGAGGCCAGGGGTGGGGGACCTGGGCAGGAGTTTGGTGGCAAGAATATGTGGTACATACACAGCATTTACAAAGAGATGAGCTCTCTCCCAGGGAGTCATTAGAGAGGGAGCAGAGCAGATGGGAAAGGACAAAGCATTGGAGGACACCCAATCTGGTTGGGTAGACAGGATATGTGCAAAGAAGACAGTCAGACTGTTGCTTTGCAATTAAAATATTAAAAGAAGATACTAAGTAAGAAATATGTGTAAGAAATACTTAGTAACTGGACCTTAAAAAGCAAATGAAAGCTATAAACGAGAAGTGCTTCAGGACTGCAGGGAGGGAGGAGGCACCCAGGGAAGGCTTTGTAGAGGATGTCTGAGGGGAATACATTTTAGGAAAGGAAAAGTGGGTGGAGGGGCAGGAGAAGGTTGTATGGGAGATAAAGTGGGGACTCAAAAGCAAAACTAAGTCTAGAATGTCTCTGGTTACTTGGTGAAGAAGGGCATGGGTATTTGTCCAGGATCGAAGTCAAGATGAGAAGGTTTGTACCATTTATACTGGGGAAAGTAGCCAGGAAGTGGATGAGGGACAAATACCAGGATTACTCAGTATCTGCCAGGGCCAAGCTGTGTTGGAATGGTGTGAGCCTGTGGTGGGCCAGGTTTGAGGGTTATGGGCCCTTTTCCAAGTGTGTTTTGTAATTCCAAATATTGAAATTGGGAAAAGGTGGGGTTCATTAGAAGGGAAGGCCTGAGAGGATGAAGTGTGACTTACTGATGAAGACAGTATTTATATAGCTGAGTACAAGGTTCGGTGGGCTTGGGAGAGGATTCTGGAGGAATGGGAGGAGAGCCTGTTGGGTTAGGAAACTGGTGGAGGTGGAAACTCTCTTGTGTTGACGAGGTTCTGGGAGACATGTTGGCCAACATGGCAATGAACTGAGAGGAAGAAGAATAAGGGAAGCTGGAAGGAGATTAAAAAGAAACCAGAGCAGTAAATGTTTTCTTTAATACTTCTCTATAGGAAGTTAGGTTGAGTTAACCTGTAAGGAGTAACACGAATAATATGACAATGATAAGATAACTAACTTAGATCTTGAAACAGACCATTCTCCAAATTTCTTTAGAGTTTCTTTGTTTTCTGTCCAAACTTACTTTATTGAACACTCTTTGATTAATATTTCCGATAGATCTTAGAGGTTGAAAGAGCAGGGATTAATAAACAATGCCACCCCAATAAATTTACTTTTTTTTTTAAAAAGAAGAGAGTGGGCATTAGACTTAGTTTTGAAACAGCTCCATCATTTCCTAACTGTGAGATCTTAGGTAACTTGCTCAACCTTCCACTCTTGATTTTCTCACCTGTAAAATGGGAATAACAAGACCTGTCTTATGGGGATTATTATTATTAAAAAATTGGAATTTCAAAGGAGTTTGTGTGTTTCAGTGTGAGTTGCTTTGAGCCCTGCCCATTTTCCCCACACTTCTCTTTCTCGCTCCTTACACACTGAGTAAACTGCTTAGATTTGTCTGAGCCCAGGTAACCAGAAGTAAGCCAGTATTTAAATTTTTTTATTAAAGTATAGTTTACATACAATATTACATTCATTCCAAGTGTGCAACATAGTGATTTGACATTTATGTGCCTTAAAATATAATCACCACTCTAAGTCTAGTCTGTCACTGTGCAGAGTTATTATAATATTGTTTATTATATTCCCCAATAAGCCAGTATTTTTTTAACAACTTTCAAATCATGCTACTTTTACACACAATAAGGGAAGAAAAACTAATTAACTCTGTGAGTTGGGGCTATTAGGCAAATTCTAACAGTCTTCCTAAGGCAGTTGGGATCTTTTTCTCCAAGATTCACATCAGCATTGATGACAGTCACTTCCCACATTGACGGAATTAAGAGTCACTGTGTGCTGAGTGATGTGGCCCTTTGCTGTGAGGATAATGGGCAGCACTTGTAAGGGTCACTGAGATGCTGTGGGAAAGTGTGCAGAAGCTCCATGAGCTCAAGGTACCACATAGTCTGAGTCATGTTTCCAAGCATAACTCATATCTGTGAAATATAACAGGGAAAATTAAATGAGTCCAGGCAAGAAACAAGTTAAAAAATGTTTGGAAAACATTAAAGAAAAGGAAAAATCTTCAAGAGATCTGATCCTCACCTTTCTCTCTTCATATAAAACATTTTGGTTCTCTGGTTATACATTTTCTTGAAATTTATCAGCAATATGATGTTCATTTGACAACTATGCTGTTTCCTTTTCAGTGTTGTATGTAGGGTGAAATTTTAGTTTCTAGTTCTTTGATGAGTTCCATTTCATTAGCATAGAAGGTCTTCAATAGCCATGGGTTTGACCAGGATTTTGTTTTCTCTAATTTAATTAGTCTAAAGTACAGATGAAGACTTTATGGGCTGAGGTCAAGAAATCATACTACACACTTGCCCAATACTTTTTGTCTATAGATTTCAGATTCTTAACTCATTGACAGAGTAGTTGAGAGAACAGAAATTTAAATTAAGTAAGTAATTCTTACTCAATATTTCTATTGTGTGAATTTCACAAAGAAAACTACCTGTGTTGCCCTGACTGGTGTAGCTTAGTGGATTGATCATGGGCCTGCAAACCAAAGGGCCTTAGTGGATTGATCAAGGGCCTGCTAGTTCAATTTTCAGTTAGGGCACCTGTCTGGGTTGTAGGCCAGGTCCCCAGTGGGGGACATGTGAGAGTCAACCACACACTGATGTTTTTCTCCCTCTCTTTCTCCTTCCCTTCCCCTCTCTCTAAATAAATAAATGAAATCTTTATGAAAAGAAAAACTACCTGTGTTGTCTTCAATTTGTTTGCTTCTATGGCTTTCCTGGAAACCACTTTATTAAGCAACCAAAATGAGGATGAGGTTTATCATATAAAAGTACTATGGTATAAAACTTTTTCAAAGACAGACATTGAAAAATTGACCACTGGATTATAATTTTCATGCTTCTGTGTAGGAAAGGGAGGGAAAGAGTTGTTTTATTACAAGTTCATTATAGGCCTCTCCTGCTATTTGATCTCTGGCCATCAAGATTTTTGCTCTCAGAACTTAGGAAGCAAATTAATTCAGATAAATCCATCATTCTATGAAATCTCATCTCAATTCTTGTTTATTGAAACTCATGAACAAAAGAGATTTTTCCTTTCCAAACTCACTGCATAAACATTCACTACCAGAATTTAGTACTCAAATAAGTTTAGATAATGAGAGAGGTTTTTCCTTCCTCTTGCTTATTAGAAACTGCTCGTTTATTGTAGAAATTAGAAAAGTACAGAAAAGAATGACAGTAACAAAAACGACTCATTGTCAGAGGTAAAATCTTAATGCTAATTTCCCAATGATGGTTTATGTCAGGGAGTGAGAAACACTCTTCCTTTGTTTCTTGCCTTTCCTCCTCATACTTCCCAGGTCATACACATTCAGAATCCATGGGAATTTTTTTAAAAAACTGTTTGTTGATAGATCTGCATGTTGGCTTGCATGGCTGTATTTGGTCAGTGTACGTGTGAGATTTTCCCCGGTGTCAGCCTTCTGCAGTTGACTCTGGATTAGGTCGCTGGGCCTTCTCTTGGAGATCTGCTTCTTGTTCTTCCCAGGCACTGGAGAGCAGTCTACTAGACTGTTCCACTAGGGTGACATTTATAGTCACAGGATTCATGAACGTGTGTGATCAGCCATTGACAGCAACTCATTTCCCTACGGATAGACAAGAGTGGGCATGCACAGTTAAAATATAGTTTAAAATCTAAGCATAAAGAAAGTCAGAAATAAAAATGATGCAGAACTGACGGCATACATTGACTTAAAAAGATACATTTTCTCCTAAGTGCTAACAACAACAACAACAACTCTACTACTGCTGTCTGGTGTCCAACTGAGCGTGTGAGCAAAACAAAGCCAGATGTAGTCCATTAACTCCCAGGTTTTCTTAGGCAACACTGCCATGGCCACTTTCCCTACCACACTCATTTCCTCTAACAAACTTCCTCAGTTTCATCTGCATCGATTATTGATTGGGGCTATAGCTACAAGCAAAGGTACAGAACCTGGTTATTCTAGTCCATTGCTAGGTAATGTGGCCATGGTGCAAAGGTGCCTCTCAATTCAGCATGTCTGCTTTCTTCCAGCCTCTGACCACAAATGTTCATTGTGAATATGACTCCTGCCAAAGTAAACATTTCTGTCATCTGGCTTTTTGCAAAATGACATCAACTCTGATAGTTACTTCATTCCTGGTTAGGATTTAGGCCACTATCTATTTGGTATCTTTAAGGGAATTAGAGAAAGCACCCCCTCTAAGCTTATGAGCCCTCTGGGACTGGACACAGATAGCACCACCATGCGTGAAGACAAGGCAGTGTCCTTCAGTTGGACGGAAGTGCTGCGGAAGGTGGAATGAGGACTTGACTTCAGCTCCTTTGGTAGTTCACAGGCTGCACAGTCATTCATAGCAGCCCAGTCAAGGCAACAGAGCACTTGGCAGAAGACATTCTGGGTGAATTTTTGATCATATGTACACACCTTTCTTGCATAGGGCTTTGAGTACCCTGCCTGCACTCTCACCTCACCGTTCCTATGCACTCAAGGCAAAATGTTAGCTTCATAGACCAGCAGAAACCTAGTGAGAGAAATTACTTACCTGGGGTACGATGTGAGCCAGCGGTCCTGCCAAGACCAGAACTCAGTCTTTTAACTGGTTCTATAAATCCCCCAGTGGGACTTGGCTTAGATTTAATTTAGTTTTTAAATCTTGGCAAACTGGACGCTGTGTGTTTGTGTAGACTTGCACCATTTAAAAGGTTCTTGGAGTTTAGATCCTGCATGTAATTTGCTACATTAGCTTCGGACAAAAATATTTGCTTTTTGGTCCTTTGTGGTTTAAGTTCCTTCTCAGCATTAACGTGGTATGTTAGAGAGAGCTGTACTGTGGGACTCAGAAGGGGGCCTAGGGTTCAGGTTAGGGTGAGCACAGGAAGGCTTAGTACTAATGGCACCTTTTGAGACTTCAGAAGCTTATATAAGATTTTCCCGGTGTGGTTGGTTGTTTGTTTATGTATTTTGGATGTTACACAGTTGAGATTAGGAAGCCAAAGTATTTCAGGTTTGGAAATGAAGAAAAGACTTGGATTAAATCAGGAAAATCTTTCTACTGATACGCTGCATGAAATAAGATCATCACTATGATGTTTGTCCTGCAAACTGACAGTCACAAGGTCATAATTATCCCATCGCTTCAAAGTTTGGTTCACCTCTAAGGTAAACAGAATCAGGATGGGCCATTCCAACAAAAATTTGGCTGTGTTCTTGGTTTCTCTAGACTGTTAAACACTTCATCATTGGAGAATGAATTACCTAGTAATTAGAGCTAATCCCTATATATTCTTTTGTGACCATAAGCAAGAAGCAGATATTATGCCCCACTTCTATGAGAGGGATAGCTGAGGTAGAGAAAGGAAGTAGCTGGTTTAACCATGTGACGAATCTCAAAGCAATACCAGGCATCCTGGGAACAGCCTGTGAGGATAAATTCAGCAGCTGCAGTGATTGCCGGCAGTGCCCTTTCTCCCCCCACCACTCATCTCTGAAACTAAGGTTAATGTTTTTGTTCTGGTAGACTGTGAAAGTCCTTTTCTTCTTTTCCTGCACCATTACCAATCTCTCAACTGAATTTTCAATTTCAGCCTATATACACTAGAATCACACTAGATAAGAGGGTGAAAGCACAGAAGGTGAGAATTTGTTATATTTTTTAAAAAATCACCTTTAAAATATCTTGATTTGCCCATTTTGTGCAGTATATATAGTTTATAGCATTGGTGTGTATAGTATACATAAAAATACATATATAGTTAAGACTACATATGCAACATTTTTCAGTGCCAAATCCTTAAACATTAGTGTTTCGGTGAGAGTCCCTGAGAGACAAACAGGGGTAAAAGTTGACTTGGGGCAGAGTAGATCACATGTCTCACCTCCTGATCACTCCAGGCACTCACTCCCTGAAGAAAGTGGTGCCCAAGTCAGAAAATTTCTCCTCTCTCCTCCTTTCTCTCCTTACTCCCACACTGTGTACACCCCCTCTCTTCCTCTGTTTTTCTCCCCAAAATGGATATCATTGAATTTGTATAAGTTAAGTATACATATGTTATCATTGTACTGTAGGTTTCATAAATGCCATCTGTAAGTCAATTAATGTTGTTGTAAAATATAAGAAAAAGTAAAAAGAAAGAATATTGTTTCCTAGTACTCATTAGCAGGAAAACACACTGGTAGATTTTATGTTTTTGTTGGAAGGATCAGCCTATCATTGAAATATGGGTTTATTGCTAATGTTAAATTAGTAGCTTACATGAAGAATGTTACCTTATTTAAGCCAAAGAGATCAGTGTCCTTTTGAAAAACAAGGCTGGTGTTCTATTCTGGGATGCACTGCACCAGGAAAGCCCTAGTTAGGAGCAAGTATATCACACATGAGAAAGCATCCAGGAAAGAATTCTGAAACTAGTACAATTGAGTGTTATGAGGCCAGGTCTCTGCATCTAAGCACCATTTTATCAAGTTGTTGTCAGCAACTCTCCTATTAGTTACCCCAAATCATCAATACTTTACAGAAAGGTGTGATGGCAGCAGCTAGGGTGGGATCTTCAAAGAAGTCACAGACCAAGAGAAAAGTCAGACTAGAAAAATCACCTCTGAAGCTAGCTCCAACGCCATTTGTGTTGGTTAGTTGTCTATTTGCTCTCAGACCATGACCTCATATTTTTCTGCTCTGTTTTGTATTACATGGGGCTGACCCTGTAGATTAAATTCCCAGGCTCTCTTGCTAAGTGTCTTATAGCTACATCTGGCCAATGAGCATCATCAGAAGGTAGGAGAAATGCATAAGCCAATGTATTTCTTCCCCTGGTTTTCTGCTTGGAATGGTATATTTGGGGGTAGCTGAGTCTCATCTGTGGTTGTAGCTCTTGCTGGGTAGTCCCTCCCACTAGAGCTCCCAACCCTGGGCCCTGGAAACATCACCTTTCCCCTTTATGTTGTTAGACATCATCTCCTCCCTTCACTTCCTTGGCCCTGCACAGGGGAGTGGCTACCTCCTCTTGCTAGTCTCTGAGTTGCCTCAGTGTCCCTTTTGTTTTTAGCTCTTCCAGTACCTATATGGCAAGATCCCTACATTAAAATTTCTATATTGAGCTACCTGGTGTGGACTATGTTTTGTTGTTGATTGTTTGTTTTCACAGACCCTGAGCCTATCCATGCTCTAGCCTCCAGTTTGGGCTGTATCTTTGGCCTGATTGGTTTGTCCTTAGGTCTGACCTTAGCCAGCCTGTTGCTCCTCACATACATCTTTGCATTGTTTTTCTGGCCTCGGTCTTGATGTTTGGGCAATACTCAGTGATTTTGCCTTTCCCCTCAACCCATATCTGTGTGTCTGCTGGTGCAATACATTCTCTGAAATATGAGACACTGGATTTATAGCCAGAAGTGTCTTTAGATATTGAACCCAACTCCCTATTTCTGCCAATGCAGACACCGTTGCCTTGAATAATTAATGTCTTAAGGTCACCAAGTTAATGGCAGGGAGTGAGGAGGGAAGGGAAGGTGCACATTCACGTCTAGGTAAACTTTGTGTCACCTTATTAACTGCAGCATGTGACAGGGATTGGAGAAACAAAGACTGAAATATTACTACCTGATCACTCTCCTCATTGCCTGACCTTTGCTTTCAAGCAGACATTTTGTACTGAGTGAATAGAAATATTAATTAATTAATTCACCTTGTATTGATTGATTTTCTCTCAGGGTAAGGAACAATGCTGAATGCTTTGGCAAGGACGCATATCAACAGTAAATGACTCCATCCTCAAGAAGCTCACTCTCTGTGAAGGAGAATGACACATATACAAATGTCCCATATGCATGTCATATATGTTATATACAAGGTAGAAAACTATAAGCTTCACCAGAAGGATGCAATATACAGTATTATTTAGTGTGAAGGGGAGAGCAAGTTGCTTCTGGCTGGGCAGCATTAGTGAAATCTTAATAGAACAGGTAGTATTGAAAATAGACTGAAAAGCACAGAAAATATTTGATCACATAGAGCTGGTAAGACAGCCATTCAGGAAGAGTGATCAAATGCAGGTAAGGGGACAGTGAGTGGTTCAATGTAGCTGGAAAGCTGATTGCCTTTAAGGGGAATAATGATGATAGTAACAACAACTATGGCTGACATTTATAGACTCCTACCATGTACCCAAACCTTATGCTAAGTGCTTTACATTCCTTGTATCAACCTATGAGATGGGTGTTGTTATTTATATCTTACAGATGGGGAAACAGAGATTCAGAGAGAATAAAAACTTGTTCAAAGTCACCCAGCTAGCCAATGATGAAGCAGGGACTCCACATAGGTCTGCCAGATTTTGGAGAGACTGCTAACCTCCAAGCCAATGGGGAGGCTGTACAGAAATGTAGGGGATTTACATTTAGATCTACAGGCATGAATAGTAAATTTAGTACTGAGTTCTTAGAAAAGTCAACAGGAAAGTGAAAAGACCTATTTTCCTGAAAAACAATTTCTGCCGTTACATTCCTACTACAGCAGAGATCTAGAAACTTTTTTGAGCATATTCTCTCAATAGAAGTATGTTTATTCTTATGTGTGTTTGTATTTTTGTGCATATATGTATGTGCTCTGGTCCTAAATATATATTTCATAAAACATACATAAAATACATTAGAAATGGATGAATTAAAGATAAAGATATTTCAGAAACATACTTTTTATTTATTAACAATTCAAAAGCCACTTTGTCTCCACAAAAAAGAAGGTTTCAGATATTTATCATTAAGTTTAAGCTTAAGCTTAGTAAAGTTTTATAAATCCTAATTGGGTTTCACATAACTTTAAACCTAGTCAAAAATATTGCAGATGTTTGTTTTCTAGTTCTGTATGCTTTTCTTTGTTTTTAATTTTAAAATTGATTTTAGAGAGAGAGAGGAAGAGGTAGAGAGAGAGAGAAACATTGATTTGTTGCTCTACTTATTTATGAATCCATTGGTTGATTATTGTATGTGCCCTGACTAGGGATTGAACCTGCAACCTTGGCGTATTGGGATGATGCTCCAACCAACTGAGCTAGCCAGTAGGGCCCTGTATGCTTTTCTTTTAATGTTTTGCTAATTGTGAAGATTCCATACCATCACTAGCTAATATCTCAGGTCATAATAGATACTTAGTATAAGGTTCATCATGAATGATTGTGGAGTAAATCCTTATTTTAACTACATTTTAAAAAAATAGTTCTGCTATTTTTCATTGATTGACATTCTGAAAGCAAACTATAGTGATTTTTACCCCAATGAAGAGATTCTCTAAGTGTTTGTTGGCTCTGCCTTTTTTCATTGTTTGATTGGGCTATGTTATTTGTAGTATTTTCAATCTACAGTTTCTTTATATGAATCTTTTACAGTTTTTTTCAATGAGCTGAGAGTTTGTTTAACTAAAAATCCAATTTGTTATGTATACAGCCACTTAATTAGGCATGAGAAAGTAACAAAATGCTGTATAACACTGAAACTTCTAAGGAACTGAAGATAGATACTGCTTTCAACCTCCTTGGGAAACCACACCTATCTCCAATGTGGGTGAAAGTGCTAGGCTCATCTGGATATAACGCATGTGAGGCTTAATTTATTTATTTTAAAAATAATAACACTTAATGGTAACCTGATAGTTAAAATTCCTACAGGATTCCTTTATTATTAAACCATCAAAACTGTACATCTTGCCCATTTCTTCATATGACTTAGGCTTCTGGGAAAAAATATGAAAGGAGGAAACAAAAATAGTTCAGTAATGTTATTTCCTCTAGAAAAACCTGAGGTGACTCATAATCCCTGAAAAAAAATTTCTGGAGTTCTTTTGCTTATGAGTGACTAAATGCCACTCTAAGAGAAAAGTGTGTTTTACATGTATAAATATTCACTATTTCTACATATTAGGGATGAAAAATTCAAACACTTACAGGAATGTAAATCTTATTTTTATTAAAACTTCCCTGTTTAGAATCCTTGAAGTGGATAGCCATAACATTTAAATTGGAGTTTATCCTTTCTTCATTCTGTTAACCTAAGTAATACTGGGAAAATATAGGAATTATCTATTTACCAAAGTGATATCATCTATATTCAAGCATGCTAAACCAAACTCTAAAGACTAGTGGATGAAATATCTGCCTCCTCCATTAAGGCCGTCAAGTTTAGTTCCTGCTGGGATGGTAGTTTTTTCAATTAAATTCCCATTAACTTTTTGCCTCTGTGTCATTAGACACTAATTCTTAAGTTTGGCAAGGATGAAAGAGTAAAAGGAAATATCTGAATCTCACATCACATTGCTGACAGGTAAAATGGGACAATGACAATTTTTTAACGTGGGAGATAGGGAAGCCAGAAAGGGGACAGGTCTTTTAGACCTGATACTGACCATGGCAGAAGAGGACGGCAGCTGTAGCTGGGGGAGGCAGTTTGGAAGATAGTGATCATGCAGTGCAAGCATTCGGGGTTCTAAGTGCTGGGGTGTGGGGAAGGGTTGGGCAGAGAAAACAGGCTTCAGGAAGCCTGGGACACTGGAAGGGGAAGCACATAAATGGCACTTTTTACCAAAGTAAAAAGGAGAGATGGAGGGGTGCCGGTCTTTTGGAACAAGCAGGTACAAAGGGGGAAAGGCAAATGCCTTTCACTTAAGAGAAGAAAAAGTGGAATCTTAGAGGTAACCCATTTGGTTAATACATGTATTCCTAGATTACCTAAAGTTCAAGCAATGACATGAAAAATACAGAAAAAGAACAAGTCGCTAAGAGAAACAAAAGGACAGTTCATGCATTTCAACATAGAAATGGAAGGGTTCCCCAGGTACACAGATGGAGCAGAGACAAACAAATCAGGCAAAGCAGGATGGGGAGTCAGTTGAATCAGACTTGGGTTTGAATCCAGACTTAAAATTGTGGATTCATTTATCGTGAGAAACTTTCATCATTTGTATCATGTTTTTCTGAAATATCTCATTGTGCCCAGTTTTGTATTATGTGTGTAATTTGAAAGAGTCAATAAAGATTTTAAAAATATGGACAATGTGACACTTATACTTTAAAAATATTCAGAAATAAAAGCCATTTTTTTTATCAGTGCTGTAGTTTTACATAGCAAACTGCCAGTTGATGGCAATTTTGGCATTTTTCTTTGTATCTTATTTTTAATTATTCATTAATTCTGAGTAATCCTTATTAAACCTACATTATATAGCAGATGTTATATCACTTACTGTGTCCCTTAATCCTTATAATGGCTCTATGAAGTAAGTATTCTTAGTCCAATTAAAAAAATTACCTCTCTGAGCATAAGTGACTTGCTCAAAATCTCATGGCTGGGAAGTGGTAGAGCTTAGATTCAAATGCAAGTCCAGTGCTTTTCCCCTTATTATATGCCTTTTTTGAATATTAATTAATATAGGTTATCTTTACTCTGTTAAGTTTTGCTGAAATATGTGCTATACTCTCAAGTGTGTTTTTGATTACATTTCTTTTTTTCCCATTTTTAAAATTAATTAATTTATTTTTATTGTATTTTGATTATATTTCTGATCAAAATCATTTCTATAAGAACGCACCTCTAATTTTATAATGGTATCGGTGGGAAAATAAAAGAGGTTGTATGGGATTTTGCTTTAATGCCAACTCCATAGAAGAGATGCTGGAATTATAACCCTAGGATTTGAAAACAGGGAAAAAGTCAGCAATGCCAGAGCACTACTGTTATTAACCTAAGATATTTGAATACAGAAAAGCACCTTTACATATCACAAGATTGCCGAGAACCCTGAGCTTTGCCACAATACAGTTCACTGTGAAGTAGATGAGAGGTATCAGGCAAGGAACATCCCATACCTACCAGAGGGGTTTAGTTCATTGTTCAAGTCCCAGAGCTTACTGTTGTAAGTGACCTAACTTAAAAAGAAAGCACAATATTAGGCTTCATGATAACGATCTTGTATCTTTTTTACACACTTAGTTACAAAATAATTTTTAAGCAAATCCCAGGTCAGTTTATCCAGTACAAAATAAAGATACCAGAAATAAATAGCAGCTGTTTAACCATGTACAACAACATTGCACAACTGTTCAGGACAGGAGGCACACATGAATTATGCTGATAGGTTCTGAAGTGGCAACATTATTTGTGCCTTTTCTTTTAGCCATCAGTCTTGAGTTCTCCATTACCCACTCCTTTTAAATGATTCTACTGAAAAATGCAAAATAGCTCAATCCATTCATTTCCTTAAGTTCCCTTAAAATAAAACACCAGAGCTGTAATTTGCTAATCATATTTCATCATTCACGACAATCACTGCATAGAGTTATGGATGGTGAAATTGCTGAGTGTCTGCGTGACTGTTATTGTATGAAGACCCATTTGGCAATGGAAAAATGTGTTGATTAAGAGCAATTCATAGCATCACAGATTTCATACAGAAATGTAGGTCCTGGCAGAGGTTTCTTTTTATCCTATAGCTGTTCTCAATTTTGTATGACAATAGTGACGACTATTGACCTAGATGTTCAAAACAGTGAATTAATCCTTCCATTTGGGTGAAGGCCATGGGAGTCGGATAAAGAGAACACTCTTCTTTTTACACAAGTCAACACGGTGGCTCCAAATCCAATGGAAACTATCTCTGTTGGCGTCTTAGCAATGGTCCAACTGAATATGTTTGCTAAGCAGTCTGGACCATGTGACTCTTGATACATGACTAATCTATTGCATTGATGCTGTAGTTGAGTACTGCCAAGAACCCATTCACTTATTCAGAAGAATAAGTAATATTTGTAAGCCAAACCATTTTGCTGAATGTTTGAAAAACATAACCTATATTTTATTTAATCTTCAATATTATAAAGAAGGAGGCTGAGACTCAGAGAGGTTAAAGTCATACAACTAATAGATAGCTGAACTAAGTTTGATTTCATATCACTAGTCTCTAAGTTCATTGTTTTTTTCTTTAGATTACACTACTTCTCAATAGCTGGATATACAAAAGAAAATCTTGTGGATGGGTGGTAGGCTTAAAAGCAGGCAGCAGATGTAAACCTAAATTTAATTAGCAGGCATGAAGAAGTGTAAGGTCAATGATCCTTGGGTCAACAAATAGGCCGTGTCATTCTAGAATTCCCATAAAAAGTGTGAGCTCTTGGAGGTAGCTTGTTCAAACCATTTCTTCCATGAGTTCATGTTTGGCCTTCCCCAGCTGTCTAACAGCTCACTGGCACACTAACAGACACAAACCCCTTTGTCCCCATTGTAGTGTGGGAGACTCACTTTTCAAATAAAGATGTTTACAGAGCACCTATTTCACACCCTAACCTCACTGAGTAGATAATCTTAAGGCTGGCTAGCTCAGTCTCTGCTTTAAATCTTCAATTCCTCCTTCCTTCTCTGACTATCATTGTACAGCAGTAGAAACTGTGGAAGCAAATAAATGGAAACATGAGCCTCTTTGACAGAGAAGTCTTTTCTGTAACATCTCTAGGATGACATTGGATTATCTTTGATAGCACCCGAGTTTGTGTCTCATCTCTATCCCTTGTTAGCCAAGTAGCTTAGCCAACCCATTTTATCTCTTTAAGCTTTGCTGAAAAATAGCCAGCCTTATAGGTGTCATGTGAATTGGGAAGGTGTAGATGAGAGCAGTCTAGAAAGTATAAAATGCTCTATAGATTAAGATATTAGGTGCCTGCCTCTTCCTTCTTATGGGGACAGTTTCCCTGCAGAAACTCACTCCACTCTGAGTTGCCTGAAATAAAGAAATATGAAGTAACAGTAGGATCTGAAACTATTTGAGAGATTTCGATTCCAGTGATAGTGAACGTGCTTGCCCTGGCAGAGTAGGGACTCTCTCTTCTTTGCTCACACGATAACTTTTATCTCCTTTCCTTGTAGAATTTACCCCACAGATTTGTGAGTGTCTGTTTACATGTCTCTTTTCTCTTCTCAAGAACAGGGAGCCAGTTTTAGTCATCTTTATATCCACAGTGCCTAACATTTAACCTGGCATACAACAGACACTCAATAACTGTTTAATAATATAAGTAATATTTACTAAGCATTTCTACTGTGCCATTGTTTTAAGTACCTTACAAGCATTCATTTATTTACTGCTGAAAACAATAAAATTATATGCATTTTATTTACTTATAGGGAGCTAGGATGAGGTTCAGAAATATTAAGTGAATTGCTGAGCCATGTAGTTTATAAGTGACTGGCCTGTCTGGAATATGAACCAGTTCTTCAGACTTGAGACAGCTCTTAACCTCCATATTCTCCCGCTTTGATGACATTAACACTCATTGTCAAGGCTTGGAAAATATATCTAACAGAAAAATATTATTTCCTTTATTATTACATTTTTAATATACTTTATCTATTATGCTATTATGTTTATTCCATTTTTTCTCCCCTTTATTCCCCTCTGCCCTGTACCCCACTTCACACTAGTATTCCCCCACCTTAGTTCATGTCCATGGGTCATACATATAAGTTCTTTGACTTCTTCATTTCCTATACTATTCTTAATCTCCCCTTGTCTATTTTGTACCTTCCATTTATGTTACTTATTCCCTGTACCTTTCCCCCATTCCCCCACTTCCCCACTGATAAACCTCCATGTGATCTCCATTTCTGTGGTTCTGTTCCTGTTCTAGTTGTTTGCTTAGTTTGTTTTTTAGATTTGGTTGTTGATAGTTCTGAGTTTGTGGTCATTTTTGATCTTCTTCTTTTTCTTAGATAAATCCTTTTAACATTTCATATAATAAGGGCTTGGTGATGATGAACTCCTTTAACTTGACCTTATCTGGGAAGCACTTTATCTGTCCTTTCATTCTAAATTATAGCTTTGTTGGATAGAGTAATCTTGGATATAGGTCCTTGCCTTTCATGACTTATAATACTTCTTTTCAATTCCTTCTTGCCTGCAAGGTTTCTTTTGAGAAATCAGCTAATAGTCTTATGGGAACTCCTTTGTAGGTAACTGTCTCCTTTTCTCTTGATGATTCTAGGATTCTCTGCTTAATTTTTATTTTGGGTAATGTAATAATGATGTGCTTTGGTGTGTGCTTCCTTGGGTCCAACTTCTTTGGGACTCTCTGAGCCTCCTCGACTTTTTGGAAGTCTATTTCCTTTGCCAGATTAGGGAAGTTAATCCTTTATTATTTTTTCAAATAAGTCTTCAATTTCTCGCTCTTCCTCTTCTCCTTCAGGCACCCCTATGATTTGGATGTTGGAGTGTTTAAAGTTGTTCGAGAGGTCCCTAAAACTCGCCTCATTTTTCTGAATTCTTATTTCTCCATTCTGTTCTGGTTGAATGTTTATTTCTTCCTTCTGGTCTAAATCTTTGACTTGAGTCCTGATTTTCTTCCTGTCATTGTCGGTTCCCTGGACATGTTCCTTTATTTCACTTTGCATAGCTTTCACTTTTCCCTCCATTTTGTGACCATACTCAACCATTTCTGTGAGCATCCTGATGACCAGTGTTTTGAATTCTGTATCTGATAGGTTGGTTATGTCTTCATCTCTTAGTTCTATTTTTGGAGCTTTGATCTGTTCTTTCATTTGGGCCATATTTTTTTTGTGTCAACGTGCCTGTTACGTATAAAGGGGCAGGGCCTTGGATTTTCACCAGGTTGGGGCAAGCCACATCGCTGGGTTGTGGTGCTGTATGTGGGGGAAGGGTCAGAGAGGAAACAGTGCCGTTTGCTCAGCTCTCTGCCAGCTTTCAGTCACTTCTGCTGCTACCCATCAGCAAATTAGGCCCTTCTGGTGCTGATTCCCATGTGGGTACATTTGTGTACATTCTAGGACCCTGCGTGTCTCTCCAATGAACTCTCCTGTGAGGTGAGGAGTTTCTCCCAGTGCTTTAACCTCCATAGGTTTTTTTTCAGTCAGAGATTTTGAGGCTTTATTCCTCTAGGTCAGAACCCTGGGTTTTGCAGTCTACCTCACTCCCCAGTTGCTCATCCCGGTTATTCTGCATGCAAATGTGGGACCACCTGGTCTGCCATCTGCTGCCTTGCTGTCCCAGCCCTGCAGCCACTGTTTTACCATGAGTCCTCTCTGCCCTGGCTGCCCATCTCTGCCCCTCCTACCATTGTGGATGAATATTTCTTCTTTAAGTCCTTGGTTGTTGGACTTCCAATACTGTTCAATTTTCTGTATGTTCAGTTATTTTTTGTTTTTAAATTTGTTGTTGTCCTTTTTTAGGTTGTTCAAGGTGGCAAAGTATATCTACCTATGCTTCCACCTTGGCTGGAAGTCTATTATTTCATATGTAAACTTAATTCTACCATCTATGCACAACTATACTTAAGAATTTTATTCATTCTGTGGGTGATGTTTTATATACCTACATTTATACTATAAATGAATTTATAGTGTTTGTCTTTTACTTTTATCATATTCTCATAATTTTTAATGATAAAACTATCATTGCATTATTGGGTGGGTCATTATTTAGGCAAATATTCTCCCATAAGTGGACACTGTATTTTTCTTCCTAATTTAGGTGATTTTCTAATTAACAGTTTTGTACATAAATCTTCTATGGATTATATTTTTGTGTGGGTCACAGAAGAGGATATTATTGAGATTCTTCATACACAATGCCAAATTGCTTGTTACAGAGTTGGTACCAATTTACACCCTTACCAGAAGGATGTAAGCAGGCCTTTGACACTGGAGAGTAGGTTTTGGAGGAGGAGAATGTGGAGACAATGGGAGTGTTCTGAGTAAGGAGGAGACAGGGAGCAGTGAGTTACCCACTTCAAAGTGTTAAGCAAGGCTGGCCTGTAACAGAACATATCTGCTCTCCATCCACTTAGCAGAAGTGGAATGAAGCAAAAGCTGCCCAAAGTGAAAATGGAATTCTGTAGTCTTAGGCTGCAACCCCTTTGTCCTAGGATATGACAGCTCCATTCTTACTAAGTACAGCAAGTCATTAGGCCTTAGTTCATCAGGAGGAGGATGATATTGTCCTAAGTTTGATTGATGAATAATGAAACACATTTCAAAGGCAAGGCAGCTCAAATAAAATATTCTTAAAATTGTCTTTTTCTCTGTGTGTGCGTGCACATGTGTGTGCATGTACCTGTGTGTGAGTGGGATAGTGGTGGGGTGGGGTGGGGGGTGTTAGTTTAAGAACAGTTGCCAGTAAGAGAAATAGATGAATCAAAGGGTTGAGTTTGTCATTTTTGTGGGTTTTCTGAGCTTATTTTGTTAGGGTTGGCATACTCACTGCAGTGAATTTAGAGCACCATGCTGAGGTCTTATCATTAATACCTGTGAGGCTGTGTCTAGCCTATGGCACTTCAGTGGAGGAATTATAAATATATAATTCACCAAGTACCTAACTTCATATCTTGTAAAATTCCAGTTTTAATTATCTAAGAAAAGCATTTATTTTTCTGCCTTCATCTTATGCTTCAAGTGGGCTTCTTGGCTTTCTCCATCTTTTTTCTCCCTCCCTTTTCTCTTTAACTCTCTAGCAATTATCTCTTGACTGCAAGGCACTCATATTTCCATTCAGGGGCTCCATTTTTGTTGCCTGTCTTCACAATATCTGTATTCACTTGTTTATATCTCTTGGCTTTTTTTTTTTAATCCCAAAGAGCAAGTGTGTTTGCTTACCTAGGTTAGCAGGAAGAAAATCACTTATATCAGTTTCAAAGCAGCAAACTTGGCAACAGTGGGAATGCCAGCCATAGAAGCTACAGAGTATTTGCAGCAAAAATGTCATCCTTTGACAAAAACAATAGGAATCCACTGGAGAAAATTGGAAGCATTTTTGCTGGGCAAGTGAGAACTTTCCTTTTGGCAAGGGGCATTATAATTAACACTTCAGAATCAGATATACCTAAATCGGAGGGCTGGCTCCATCTAATAGCTCATGAACTTGGCAAGGATGTCTGAGTCTCAGTTGCTTCACCTGTGAAATGGGTATAATAATATTTACGCCGTGGAGTGGTTGGAAGGGTTAAATAAGATAAATCACGTAGACCACTTGGCACAATGCCTGACCTGTGTGCTCCATAAATGTTGACTGCAATTATTTTAATAATTATTCTTATCATCATCATTGTTTGACTCAACATTTCTCACTTGCTTTATCTTATAGAAAGAACTCTTTTTTCTTTCTAAACATAGCCTCTATTTTTTCTGGTAATTTTTTAAATCCCTGCCCAAGGATATGTTTATTGATTTGAGAGAGAGAGACATCACTGTGAGAGAGGAACATTGACTTGTATGCACCCTGACCGAGGGTGGAACCTGCAACCTAGGTTTGTGCTCTTACTGAGAACTGAACCTGCAATCTTTTGGCATATGGGCCAACTAAGCCACCTGGCTAGAACTTTCTGATAATCTTAACACTTGTAAAGGAGGGAATATGTTCTCCCAGCAGCCAGTTAATATTGTGTTAAGAATTGCACATTTGTTGTTTTCTCCTCCTTTTGCACTTGTTTGGGAAACTGCTGTCTGTTTCCATGGATCACCCAATTGTGTTTGATTATGGGGTTATCTGATCCGTAAATGGATAGGGAAGAACATGAAGACACCAGAGAAAATATTTATGAAGAAAGCATCTCAGACATACATATGTATCTAGCTTGTAATAGAATTGTTCAAAGCAGTGCTTTTCACTGTCACCTGGATACATGGCAGAGAGATTGCTGATACATTTTCCCTCCCACATACACTCTCCAATGGTTCCTACTATAAAAACAGTAACATGTTAACAATAATAATAAACGCCTTCCTAAAGATAAGTATATTATGATAAGTTGTTGGGTATTAACAGCAAGCCTGTGAAATGTAATTTGAGGCATATATTTTTTCTTTTTGAAGATTTTATTTATTTTTAGAGAGAGGGAAAGAGAGGGAGAGAGGGAGAGAAACATCATGGTGTGGTTGCCTCTCATGTGACCCTTCCTGGGTACCTGGCCTGCAACTCAGGTGTATATACTGATTGGGAATCAAACCGATGACCTTTTGGTTCACAGGCTGGCACTGAATCCACTGAGCCACACCAGTCAGGACTTAAGGCATATATTTTCAAAAAGACTTGCTCCAAATCTTGGCATGCTTGACTCAAAACAGCTGTTGTGGTCTAACATGTCTCCTTGAGTTTTTTCTTTCATTGCTTGAATACACTTGTACAATTTTTTCTTCTTTTCTATCCCTGAAAGAAAAAAAATGGAATTGTGTATGGTAATTGCTCTTGATATATTTGTCTTTAAACAAGGTATTCAATATTTCTTTTCTCTCTCTCTTTTTTTATTGTTGTTCAAGTACAGTTGTCTCCATTTTCACCCCACCATGGCTCCCACCCTACCCATCCTCACCTCCCACCCTCAGACTTACCCCCTTTGTGGGTAAGTTTGCCATGCTTTGTCCATGTGTCCTTTACCCTGTTCCTTGATGGACCTTCCCTGATTTTCCCCCATTATCCCTCTTCCCCCTCCCCTCTGGTTATTGTCAGTTTGATCTTTATTTCAATGTCTCTGATTATATTTTGCTTGCTTGTTTGTTTTGTTGATTAGGTTTCACTTATAGGTGAAATCATATGGCATTTGTCTTTCACTGGCTGGCTCATTTCACTTAGCATAGTGCTCTCCAGTTCCATCCATGCTGTCGCAAAGGGTAGGGGCTCCTTCTTTCTCTCTGCTGTGTAGTATTCTATTGTGTAAATGCACCATAGTTTTTTGATCCATTCATTTACTGATGGGCACTTAGGTTGCTTCTAACACTTGGCTACTGTAAATTGTGCTGCTATGAACATTGGGGTGCATAGGTTCGTTTGAATTGGTGTTTCAGGGTTCTTAGGTTATAATCCCAACAGTGGAATTGCCAGATCAAAAGGCAGTTCCATTTTTAGTTTTCTGAGGAAATTCCATACTGTTTTCCACAGTGGCTGCACCAGTCTGCATTCCCACCAACAGTGCACTAGGATTCCCTTTTCTCCACATCCTCTCCAACACTTGTTGTTTATTGCTTTGTTAATGATGGCCATTCTCACTGGTGTGAAGTGGTACCTCATTGTGGTTTTAATTTCCATCTCTCTGATGGCTAATGATGCTGAGCATCCTTTCATATGTCTCTGGACCCTCTGTATGTCCTCCCTGGAGAAGTGTCTGTTCAAGTCCTTTGCCCTTTTTTTAATTGGGTTGTTTATCTTCCTACAGTGGAGTTATGTGAGTTCTTTATATATTTTGGAGATCAAACCCTTGTCTGAGGTATCATTTATAAAAATATTTTCCCCTGCGGTAGGTTCCCTTTTCATTTTACTGATGTTTTTCTTTAGCCATGCAGAAACTTTTTATTTTGATGAGAACCCATTTGTTTATTCTTTTCTTTATGTCCCTTGCTTAGAGAACATACTGGTGAAAATATTGCTTTGTGGAATATCTGAGATTTTCTTCCCTATGTTCTTCTCTAGGACTTCCATGGTGTCACAACTTATATTTAAGTTTTTTTTTTCCTATCTTGAGTTTATTTTTGTATATGGTGTAAGTTGGTGGTCAAGTTTCAATTTTGTGCATATAGCTTTCCAGATCTCCCAACACCATTTGTTGAAGAGGCCATTTTTACTCCATTTTATGCTTCTGCCCATTTGCCAAATATTAATTGACCATAAATTTTTCTTTTTCTTTCCTCCCATAATCAACTTCCCACTTGCACAAAGCATCAAATCTTTTAAAGGCTGGCTTCTCAACACTTAGCAAATCTTTCTATTCTGTAATTTTAGGGTGTGGGGAAATAAACAAGAAGTCTTTCAAGTCAGCAAGTAAGTTTTCTGTGTATTTTTTTAATCTTCTAGAATCAAGATCTTAATTCTTGATTCATCTGGGTCTTGACCATTTTAATAGATTGATAACCCATTTTCTTGGCTTTTTCATCATGTAATGAACTGAGTAGAGGACAATAAACTTACTTGGTCAGAAGACAGAGCCCCAGATTAGGTGTCTGTTCTTCATATGGGCAACTGGTCTTTCTGGCTTCTGCCATCAAAGCCCAGAGAAATGTTGGTCAGGGGGAAGGATTATGAGTGTGCCTGTCATAAAGTCACACCTTCCCAACTTCCAAAAAGGAAGAGTGAAAGTGCTTGTCCTTAGGTAGTAGTGAAATGAGTTCAATGTGCAGTCTTTTACTGGGATGGAATGGAAATAACTGTAATTTTTATGAATTTGCTGCTAAATTTTGAGTACTTGTGGTTCGGGTGATAGTGGGTGGGTTGGGTACACAATTCATCTTGCAGGTGAGAAACTCTTGGGCAAATGACTTGTTGGGGCAATTTATATGAAAAGAGAAGACATTGCACACTCAATACACAACATTATCAGTCAGGAGAGGATGAAATGCTGTACATGAAGAGAAAACAGTTTTGGAGGAATTAATAGTGCTCTTCAATGTGATGGTTAGAGGTGGGCACTTTAAAGAGAGACTGCTGGAAATAGTAATAATATCTCACCTTTACTGATTGATTACTGTGTCTCAGTAACTGTTCTATGAGCTTCCTGTGTGTTGATTCATTGAATGCTCACAATTGTGGTAGACATAATTGTGTGTTTGTGTGTGCATGTATATTTATGAAGGTGAAAATCATAAATGTAAAATTCATAACATAAAAATTAGCTATTTTAAAGTGAACAATTCAGTGATACTCAATACAAACGTTCTTTGACTTATGGTGGGGTTATATCCCAATAAATCCACTGTGAGTTAAAAATACCATACATTGAAAATGCATTTAATATACCTAACCTACAGAACATCAGAGCTTAGCCTGGCCCACCTTATATGTACTCAGAAAATCTGCATTAGCTTACAGTTGTGCAGAATCAATCATCTAACACAATGCCTATACTGTGGAGCATTTCTTGTTGACCCACATGACTGTGTGCTGACTGGGAGCATCACAAGAAACTATCATACCACATACTGCTAGCCTGAGAAAATATAAAAATTCAAAGTACAGTTTCTATTGAATGTGCATCACTTTTACACCGTTGTAAAGTCAAAGAATCATAAGTCGAACTTTCATAAGTTGGAGACAGTGTGTATTCACAATATTGTGCAACCCACTACCTCTATCTAGTTCCAGAATACCTTCATTACCTTGAAGGTAAACTTGGTGTCTACGTCTTGGTTTTCTAGGGCTGCTGTGACAAAGTACCACACACTGGCTGGCTTAAAACAACAGACACTTATTGTTTCATGGTTCTACAGGCCAGAGTTCTGAGGTTGGTGTCTGCAGCCCTGTGTTCCTTTAAAGACTCTGAGTAGAATCCTTTTATGCCTCTTCCAGCCTCTGGTATGACCAGCAATCCTTATTGATCCTTGGCTTCCAGCTGAATCATTTCAATCTCTGCCTCTACTTTTCTATGGTGTTTTTCCTGTGTGTCTTCACACTATCTTTCTCTACCTACCTGCATCTGTCCCCAAATTTTCCCTTTTTATAAGGACACCAGTCAGATACTAGATTAGGTATACCCTAACCACTTTGTTTTAACTTGATTACCTCTAAAAACCCTATTCCAAATATGATCACATTTTGAGAGACTTAAGGTTAAGGCTTCAATATATCTTTTTGGGAGAACACAATTCAACCTATAACACCAGTTAAGCAGTTCCTCCTCACTCCTCTCTTCTCACCTCTGGCAACCACCCATCTGCTTTCTGTCTCTATGGCTTCACTTATCCTGGACATTTCATAAAAATGATATCATAAAATAGATGACCTTTGGTGTCTGGCTTCTTTCATGTGGCATAATGTTTTTGAGGTTCATCCACATTGTACCATACATCAATACTTATTTTTTTTTATGAGTGAATAATATGCTTGTTTTTCAAATGAAGAAATGAGGCACATAAAAGTTAAATAATACATCCAAGATCATACATACAGGAGATATTGGTTGTGGGTATAGAACCTAGAAGACTGCTTAAAAAGCTTGTGTGTACTCAAAGAGTATTACCTCACAGAGAAATGAGCACTAGAAAGAGCATGGGCCAGCACCAAGGAGAGGAAGAGGGTGGCTGTGCCTTCCACGGGCCTCTTAAGAATGGTGCCTAGTATTCAGTTTTAAGTTGTTTCTTATTTTGTTCTGTGTTGTGCAGCCACCTTCTATATTTTCCCCAAACACTTGGTAAACTTTCCTCACTTCAGTGTTTCATATTAAGTATGCTTTATGGAAAAACATGAAGGGCAGCGTCCAGAGTGGAGAGGGGAATTTGGAATAAACGATGACCTGAAAAATATAAGCCCTGGGCATTTTGCAAATTCACAGATATTTGACTAAGCTATTTTGTTGAAGAATCTATGAGATGTAGGACTTGGGGACAGGCCCACATAACTTTGTGTGATCAGCTTGATGTCACCCAGAAGCTCTGATGTATCAAAATTCATCCTTTTGCCCTCACTACCCAAACTCATCACATGCTCTTAACTCTGCCTTGGATGAGCGAATACCAAAGTAGTGTGTGCCAGAAGTGGACTAAGAATTGTTCCTCTGCTAGGTCAGTTTCAGAACAGTTCAAAAACTCAAAAACTTGCAAGAGCCAGCTTGCTAAGCCAGAGAGATGTGGTTTTCCACACACAAATCAAGACTGGATTTTATGGACTGCCATGCGCTCCTTTCAGGAATGAAGGCAGTACACTCATTTCTGGGGCTGCTTCAAACAACAGAAACTCTCTCACAGTTCTGGCGGCCATACAAGGTGTTGGCAAAATTGATTCCTTCTGGAGGACTCTGAAGGAGATTCTGTTCCCACTGGACATGAGTGGCCAGGGACTATTAACCCTCGGTCTGAGTATTCAATGATGGGAGAACTATTCAGTATCTGCTGCCCCTGCTGGCACCTTGGGCTCTGAGAGGTGGACCCAGCCCGTGTGAGATCCTGGAGCCACCGGGAACATCATGGAGTCATCGCAGAGGGAAGTATGAGCTGCCCTGTGTTTGGTAAATGTGAATGTGTGCTGGGACGGTCAGAGCAATCCATATTCCACGGAGTGTGGGCGGGAAGGTCTGCATGCTCTTGCAATTGCTGTCTCAGCGGCTTGTCATCTACTGCATAGTTGAAGTCTATAACCTATGTTTTATCTTGTTATGTGATTGAAAGGGACCAAAGTTTCACCACCCTAAAACTGCCTTTTGGGATATTGATTTTAAACTAGTTATTAAGAAACAAAAGACTCAGAACTGTTGGCTTTCTCACCTTTCCTGCCTGAAGAGGTTCAGATGGAGAAACCTGTTTCAGGAAGGGAACTTTAACATAATCACCTTAGCATTAGACAGAAAGTCTCCCAACCTGTTGACTAGATTTCCCCACCCCCACTGCCAACCCCATCCCACTGTTTCTGAGTTGCCTACCAAAAATTTACCTGCCTTGTGTGTTCTGTTCTTCCTCAACTACCTGCAAATCACCCATTCTCACTTTTGAAATCTAACATCCTTACCCAACTTTCTCCTTTGCTCAAAATGACATATATGTGTAATGTACACACACACACACACACACACACACACAATTTTACTTCACTGTTTTGGGAATTTTCATGCTTATGTAAATTCTTCATGCTCATGTATTAAAATTTGATTTTCTCCTAATAATCTGTCTCTGCTAATTTGACTATTGGACCAGCTAAAAGAACTTAGAAGATGGGAGAAAAAGTATTATATTTTTAGTCCTACTTGATAATACTGTTTTTTCCTTTCTTTTCTTTTTGTATTGAGCTTTTAAAAAGTGTGTGTTTACCGAAAAGTTAAGTCCTAGAATCCTTTGCTCAAGAATGTTGATGAATGTGAAGCAATTACTCACTAACATTTGTCATGTACCCTGAGGGGTACAGTAATATCACTAACCATTGGTAAACCTGGAAAACAAAGTTTTATAAAAAAGCATCACCATTTATTTTAAAAAATCAGCTATTTTAAGACAATTATGCATGGTGATGATGATTTTACACCATGCAGTGTGTGTGTGTTCTATATCACTCTAGGAAGCATGACTATTCATTTTGGTAAAACGATTATTCTTGCAAGTTATTTTTGCTTAATTTTGATTCCATTCTAGTGCACATAGAAAAAAATAAAGTGATAGCTATTAGTAGGATGGCTCCATTAACAGGAGAAGAATGTCACAAATATCTAGATGATGCAGTTTTATATCAGTTTCTTCAATAGAATACCAGCTAATTTAAATAATGATTTGATTTTTCTTTCATCCAGTTTATGGACTCAGAGCAAAGCTTTTAGAAGTTCATTCTGTCAAAGATATAGTATCTGACATTATTGTAATTTATCACTTCACTTAAGAACCATTCAACAGTGGAGATGGTGGTGTTACAACACACACAGAAATTTCAGTGGAGCACAGCATCATAGGAAAAATGGTGTTATTGTAATTTAACGAACCTGGGCTCATGCACGTAGTGCCTTGATGCATAACCCAACAATTAGTGTTGGAGGAAACAGGTTTTTATTTACATGATTCCAACCTCAGTGGGGCTGGGAACACTTTTGCTTGGAGTTCTGTTCTGTCATGCGACATAACACTTCCCTGGCTACCCACCAGACTATAAGCCAAAACCATGCCCAGAAGTTCCCCTCATCCTTATCGGTTTGTAAGTCAGCTGTGCATAGTTCTCCATCTCCTCTGGAAAGTACACTTGTGGGTTTCAGAGTCGCCATCCTCTTGCAGCAGCTCTCTCCTTCAGGATCTGGAGGATGTTGTCCTCAGACTTCCTGAAGTAGTCCTGGAAACATGTGCTGTGTTACACTGGATCACAGTGAAGCCCAGGAAGACACATGTCCCGACAGAGTGGCTTCTCTGTACATCCTCCAGGAAGCCAAAGTCAGCATTTCCCAGTCACAGTTCAGCATTCCAGGTATCTCCCACTAATCTGTGCTTTGTTTGGCAGGTTCTCACAATTCCCAGCTCCTTCAGCATTGCCGTATCTTCTTCAGGCTTTATCAGCTCTCTCCTTACACCCTTTTCTCTAGCAGTTGGCTGCTACTTCACGACAGACCACATGCCTGCTTCCTTACAACACTAGGCTGCATGGCTGAATCCGTGGAGGAGTGGACGTAGCTCCTCTCTCACCATTGGCAGTAGGGCAGGATCTCTCCTGGCTATGTCATGAGTCAGGATACATTCTGAAAGTCATGTACAACCCCCGCCCCCCTGTGGAACAGCTATTACCTTGCCTTTTGTCATGCAAAGTATCTTAAATGCTGTATCATCTTCTCCCCTCCATCCCCTAACCAAGGGCTGTGGGGACTTTTGCAACCTCTTGCTCTGTACCCCTTTACATTATTACTAAATTCAGAAACCTGTGGAGCAGAAATATATTTGGAATTAGATGTAGTGCATTCATAGTTCATAACTGCATCCAAAGGAGCTGTGGTAGTTTACCAACAAAACTGAAGCTATGTTTGACAGACATAAATGTTTTTCATTTATACAAGGAAACTCAACTACAAAATACTTTGGGTAGAGACAATGTGGAGCAAAAATAATGCTTCCATCTGGCAGTGTGGCTTTTTTCTTTTCTGCATATTCTTATATTTTAGAAATGTTTGAGCCTTAATGGGCTACTTTGTAACTCAACTGAACTGGACTACAATACTGTCCTTGTATTTTATTTTTCTAACAGATAATCTTCTAAATTTTGGTACATTTTGTTCAAAATCCATTGGTAATTTTTAATCAGGTATTCAAAAAACATCAGCTCTGAAATCTTTTAGGAAAATGCAATTATTTAGTGCAAAACTTGTACTTACAAAACTAAAGGAAGAATTGAGTAAAATCATTTAAATTTGAGAGTAAATAATTATGCTTCAAAATATCTTACTTATGGGAAAATATTTTGATGGAACTTTCACATTCAGTGGGGTGGATTTATATTCTGTATTGCAATGAATGAAATTGAGAAGGTCTATGATTTTGCAGCATTTAAATTTGGCAAAACATTGAACAATTATAAATAGAGACAACTTATTTGAAGTTTTGTCTCATAAAGTATTTGTCAAAGAAAGTTTCTCTGAGTGGAGAAAACTGTGATAATATTTGGTCTGAAATATCGACACCTTTCAATAAGAAAATTAGAATTGAGGATATTTTCTATTTATCAGAATTAGTTCTTCACTTACCAGTTACACGAACACCTGCAGAAAGAATATTTTCTTAACTAAAAGTATAGTGGTGAACTGAGAAGAGAGATTTGAAGATGTCAGTGACTTCAAACTGAAAACTGTAAAATGCAACTCTGAAGAGGGTTGCAGGCAATTTCATGAAAAAGTAAAATATACATATTAAAAATACATATTTAAAAATTTAGAAAAATACCTGTGACATGGCATTGGATATAGCTATGACTTTAGAACTGATTATAGTATTAATGAGCTAATATTTAATTTTTAACTGTTCAGGCAAATCAATCTAAAAACTTAAAAAAATTTTGCTTAACATACTTTTTTAATTTTGGGAAATGGTTTTATTATAAAAAATAATTATTGACAAGAGCTATTTTATAGACCTATCATAATAAAACCAACCTGTCAACCTATAAGTACATACTTTAAAAATTATATACTTTTATTTATTTTTCCCTCATTAACTCTCAAAATTGTCCCAGTATTGAAAATAATTTACATAGTCATGTTGTTGAAACAAATGGCTTATTCTGCCCTGATTGAGTGGCTCAGCATTGTCCCCACACACCAACAGTTTGTGGGTTAAGTCTCCGGTCAGAGCACATAGCGGGGGGTACAGGTTTAATACGTGGCCCCGTCACATATAGGAGGCAACCCACTGATGTTTTTCTTTCTCTATCTCACAGACTCACATACACCCACACACACGCTTCTTCTCTTTCTCTAAAATCAATAAACGTATGCTTGGGTGAAGGTTTAAAAAAAACCCGAATGCCTATTTCGAGTTGTTTTTAAAACTCCTATGGTCTTATATATGATTGGGTGGTATTTCACAGTCATTTACCCACTTCCAGACTCTGGAATGCCAGGGAAAGATGGCCTGTTAACTCCTTGATTAGAGGATGAATGCACCTGGAGTATTTGCTGGCTTCTCACTCCTTCCCCAGCTTACTCTGACTGTCCTCCCCACAACCACACACTGACAGTGACTTCCTTCTCTCATTCAGGTAACTGCATTCAGTATCTAAGCGTTTTGAAAAACTATTTACTTTATTTTGGTAATTATATTTGTATTCATTATGTATCATTAGCAAATCATTTTATTTATTGTTTATTTATATTACAATATATAATTTCTTTCTATGTAGAAGGAAAATATAATTCTTTCAGTATTATAACATACTACACACAAACACACCACTAATGAGTTCATTAAGAGTTAAATAATTAGGTAATTGGTGTTTTAAATGCCTTATACCATGCAGAAATCCACAGTGGGTTTCACAGGTAATTAAGGGATATAAGTAATAGAGGGGAACAATTTATTGTTTTCCCTTCGGTGTAATAGAATATGGGCTCCTGCTATCTACAAATTCCTCATCCACTGGAATTTCAGGAAAGGATTAGACTCAGATGACAAGGGCTACCTATACTTACTGAGTGACTTTTTTACTTATTACTTTTAACAGTTTTACTGAGATATAATTGACGTGTAACATTGTATAAGTCTAAGATGTATAATGTGTTGATTTGATACACTTGTAGATTGCAAAATGATCACCACCGTAATCTTAGCTAACACCTTCATAGCCCGAGAGATTTTTTTAAATGCTAGACACTCTACTAAGCCCTGGGGGTTTAACAGTCATAACAGTGAAAGTTTTTGTCCTTATAAAGCTTAGGTATTAAAGATGCCAGGTGGAGATGCATGCTTAAAGAAAAAAGTAAATCATGCTAAGAGGACACAGACAGATGAGGAAAGTGCTATTTTATTAAGTTAGATGAAGTCTTTCTGGTACAGTGAAGAGGATATCTTGGGGAAAGAAGGCCAGGTGAAGCTGAGGCAGGAAGAAACCTAGTGCACCTGAGGAAAAGCACCAGCATGGTAAGGGAAGAGGAGGCCATGGGGAGAGGGCAGGGGAGGAGATCACAGAGGCTGGGAGCTATCAGGGGTCAGGGAAGATCTTGGGAGACCTGGAAGGCCAGAGCAAGGACTTTGGATTTTATCCTCAGTGAGATGGGAAGCCACTAAAAGTTTTGAGCAGAGGAATGCCAGACTGGCATATGTGTTTGCAAAGGTTTGTTCTGGCTATAGTACAGGCAGAATACTCTGTGTATGTGTGTGTGTCTGAGTGAGTGTGTGATGGGAACAGAGGGTAGAAACAAGGACACCAATGAGAAAGCTCCTGTAATGGTCCAGGCAACACAGGGCAGAGGCTCAGACCAGGAAGGCCATTCTGGAGGTGGTTAGAAACAGTGGGTTCCAGATATTTTTTGAGGGCATGGCTGACATGATTTGTACTGAATTGGAGGTGGGAGAAACTTGAAGGCTTTTAGCCTGGGTATAAGGAAGATAAGAGTTGCCATTCCCTGTGCTGGGGAAGAATGGGAGAGAAGCATGTTTGGACAGGGTGGGATGCAGAAGTCAGAAATTTAGTTTTCAACTCATTAAATTGGGGATGTCCCTACAACACCCAAGTGGAAATGTCCCTACAACAGCCACGTGGAAATACAACAGCCAAGTTGATTACTTGTCTCTCTGAGCTTGTTACTTCATCAGGAGATTTGGAGCTGCCAATACTATCTTTTAGCCATGAAGGTGAAAAGAGTTATCAGGTTAAAGTATTAACAGTTTGCCAGAGCTCATGGTATCTGCTCAACTGTTACTGTCATGAATGATGAATTCATATTTTCTGGAAAATTCATACAAAAAAAGAAGTAATGTTATACAGGGTGCAGAAAAAATAGGTTTACAGTTGTGAGTATTCAAATCAGAGTTTATTTTTGTATTATAATTTATTTCTTCTTTTATTATTTTTCATACACACTGCGCACCTGCTTTTGCCCCACCCTGTACTTGACTGCAATGGAGCCCGTCCCTAGAGTCACAGAGTTAGGGCCAAAGCGGTCTTCAGTCTCTGCTAGTTCAAACCCTCATTTTGTGGAAGAGAGGACCGAAGAACACGAGGGAGCCTCGTAGCGAGTCCAGAACCCAGGTCTGGAACGCGGGGCTGCTGTTCCTGAAGCCTGTAAACTTTTTTTTTTTTAAGATTTTATTTATTTGTAGAGGGGAAGTGAGGGAGAGAGGGAGAGAAACATCCATGTGTGGTGGCCTCCCAAGCATCCCCTACTGGGGACCTGGCCTGCAACCCAGGCATGTGTCCTGGACCAGAAATTGAACTGGGGACCCTTTGGTTCTCAGGTTGGCACTCAATCCACTGAGCCACACCAGCCAGGGCTGTAAACTTTTTATCATGTAGTATCTCCATGGAATGTGACATTTTTTGCCCTGATGTCTCAGCTTTTGAAGGCTAAAAATCTAAGACGATTGATTTCATGTTTAACAAGGCTTCTGACCATTTTAATCTTCAGAAAGCAGGGAGGCAACTGGACCCAAAGAGAAGGTGTCTTGAGTGAGGGCCACATCGTGTTTAGAAGAACAAGATGTGGTGGGAGTGCTTTCTCAAGTCACAACTTTCAGGGGACCAGACTTTGTGTTACAGAACAGAGAGAGTTGGTCCACCTGGTGTGAGCAGAGTCAAACAGTGAACATTGCAGTGGAGAGAGATTGGCTATTTTCTTATGAATGGTGCCACCCAGGAGAAGGGGAAGCTAGTACTCAAAAGCCTGAACTCCTTCTTCCAGGGTTCAGGCAGGTTTTTAAGGGTATGGGGGACCAGGTATGTGGAAGCACTGCCTGGGCAAGTTCTAATTGGAGGATCTTGGAGCTTGGCCATTTACAGTTACGGGTGTAAACACAGGCTCTTCCTGGACAATGGACCCATCTTACCCTTGGTTCTGTGTTGGGGCGTGGGGCAGACTTTGTTCCCAGTGCAGCTAGAGGTCAAAGCGCTCTCCTGTGTGCCTGCTTCAGCTGCGTGACTTGTGGTTTCCGTCTGTTGTCTCTGAACAGCAACTCAGCACCTCGCTAAACAGGACAGGGTGATTTTGAGCTGGTTCTGGGGTTGCACTCGGGAACATGGGCATGGCTGACTCTTTTGTTCTGTGGAAATATCACATGATCAAGCTTCCTCAGTCACATGGGCCTGCTGAGCTCAAGGAAAGGAAGGACAAGATAAATGTAACTCCTGTGAAGTTGTTGCCCATGGAAATGCAGACATTTCTAGGATTCCAGATTTTGTCGTCATCTAAGAGGTTTCTTTCCTCCCAGTCTCATGACATCTCCCCTTGTCCTCCACCCCGCACCTTCTAGGTAATGCTGCTCAGAAATTACACATGTCTGATTTTTCCCATTCATTCTGAGTTGCTGAGTAATACATAGTTTATTCTCGAGCCCTTTTGAGAGTCTGAAGTTCCTGTAGAAATGCCTGTGACAGGGCTGGAAATGAGTGTGTGGGATCCTTTGCCATTAAAGTTCGCAGCAGCTGTGAGTGCTGGGGAGTGGAGAGCAGCGGTATTCCCAGGGCCTCTCACTCTGCCCAGTGTGGGCACTTTTCACTAGCAGCTGAACCAAAAGGAAATGATCAATCTCTCCCCTGGCCCATGGGAATATGCACTCAGCCAATAATGCTGATGATAGAGGCTCTCCCGCCCAAAGCAGCTTCACTTTGTGGGTCAGCCCAGGGCATCTTGAGGAGCAGAGAGGTGGCTGGACACTGCCTTGGGCACTGTCTATTGGATGCGAGAGGCCAGAGGGGCAGGACTCTGCTCAGAGCCTGCACACAGGTTCCCTACCCAGCATCTATTCTCCCCTCTCCCTCTGTAACAAATGTTGCAAGCTCCTAATAAGCTAGTGAGATGGAAGAGAAGCCTTCTGAATGGGTTTTGGAGCAAAGCTATTGTTTTCTGATTAAAAAAAAAAGCATAGGGTCTGGAGTAGGGATTTTGATGATGAAAATGAAAGTCCCACACTAAGGGCTATAGAGCAGAAAGACGCCAGAGCTTGAGTCTGCTGACACAGCCGACGTGCTATACTGTTCTTCCCTTGGACCTGTTGTTAGGTGAGGGAAAAAATCGTCCCATCTGACTAAGCTGTATCAGGGTTTTGTTACACAAGGCTAAAAGCAGCCCTAACTGCTGACTGCATCTTGCCCTTTGAGGTGAAACTTGGCTCTACCACTTACCTTAGAACAGCACTTCAGCTCTCTAAGCCTCAGTTTCCACATTTCTCAAATGGGGGCAATAAGATCTTCCCTACATGGGTGAGTCCTGAGGGAAATACAGGGACGCTGCATGTGTCTGGGGTAACCACCATTTTGTTGGTAGCCACTGGGCTCTGGCCCTCTCGGGGAGGGGGTGTATGGTTTGACATGGTAAGTAAGGAAAGAGCATTTGGAGAGGAAAGGAGTTAACTCTCAGGGGTCATGAACCAGCTAAGAGGTGAAAAATCTCTGAGAACATATCCACATAGTCCAGCCACCAGGAGGCAGAATCCAAGGGTGTGAGGTGGTCTGAGACCAAGGCTCTTGCAGTTAAGTTCCCTCAGGTGTCTCTTGCTGAATCAGGAAACCAGAGCCCGGGTGTGGATGGGCTCAGTGTGCAGGTGGGAACACTCGAGTGGCTGCAGCTGGTGAGGAGTAAGAGCTGTGTGGCTGCAGGTAGATCCTCATGAATATGAGGATGATGAAAGAATTGTGTGTGTGTACACACACCATTCCCGGCCTTGGGCAGTGGCAGGTAGGTCAGGGAGTAATCTTTTACAAATAAAAATCTAATTTTTCATTTCCCTGTTTTAAAAACCCTTTATTGCCCTTAGGCATATACCTAAAAGGAGGACTAGGGAGTGACAACTAAGGGGAGTAGGGTTTCTTTCTGGGGTAATGAAAAATTTCCAAAACTGTTTGTGGCAATGGCTATGAAATATCATAAATATACAAGCCATTAAATTGTACACTTTAAATAGATGAATTGTATGGTATTTGAATTATGTCTTAATAAAGTCATAAAAAATTGCAGTGCTTTATTAGTGTCTTATTGCCAACAGGATAAAACCTCCTCCAGAACTGCCTTCTGTTGGCCACTCTGGTCTGACCATCTGACCAGCATCTGGTTGCCCAGGTGCATCTGCACCTCCAGCCACAGAGAATATTTGCATTCTCCTGGCTACGTCATGTGGCTGCATGCCTGTGGGTCACGGTGCTTGTTGGCATCCTAGCTCTGGTTCTGCAAAGTGAAGCTGCACTAATTTCTTCGAGAGAAACTCTCTTGATGTTGATTGCTCCCCATGTTCTTCATTCACTTAGATGTTGTCCCCCCTGCTAGACTGAAGGCAGCAACCATGTTGTGGTGGATGTTGTGTCTCTAGCCAATGGTTTTCGAGGGGACATGGGAATGTCAGTGTGGGGACTACCTGGTCAGGGAGGAGTTTTCATCCTGGCTATGTTTAGGATTGCCTTCACATGGTGATGATAAAAAGCAGACTGATAGCTTCATTGTCATTTTTGTTTTCTACAGACAATGTGCCCCTTGTTGCTTTGCATGGGAGCAACCACTCCCACCCCCCATGCTTTGTTAAGTATTTTATGCAGTGCCTGGCACACAGTAGGTAGTTTATAAGTGAGTCAGGGCGGCTGGATCCAGAAGCTAGGCAAAGACTAGGAGGGAAGGGCTGATCTAGAAAATCTCCAGGACAAGGAGACGCTCAGCAGACCATGCCAGAGAGAGAGCCTCAGGGCCCAACGTGGAGTTGGGATCACAGGGAGACTAGCCTGTTCGACGGAGGAGGTAACAAATCCAGGAGGAAGAAGTCAGATTAACAGATGTATGGTGACTGTGGCTATACCAAATTTCCCCCATGTGACTTTTCTCAGCAGCTTCCCTGTAGGTTGGTCCTTGTGTTTCTGTTGGTCCTCCCTTCTGGGTACATCTTCCCACTCATCAGCTGTAAAGACTCAGGTTGACAAAGATTCTATCTCAGGGCCTCTAAGAAAACCTAGCTTCACATATCATAATCCTTCAATACTGAGCACCTACTATGTTTATGGCACAAAACTAGACACTCTAAATGTATTATTTCATTCCATATGTTTGTGAAATCCATGAGCACGTTAAATACGGTAACATTAGCTGCTGTGACCAACAACCCTAAAATCTCAGTGGGGTGACACAATGAAATTATTTTTTGTTCATAGTACAGTCTAATGTGGCTTGTGTGTGTGCATGTTTGTATGTGTGTTGGGCTGGAAAACTCTATTCTTTGTAGTCTCTTAGGGACTCAGAATCTTTCACCTAGTGGCTCCACTTTCCACAGGACCTGTGAGTCCTTTGCTGGGTGTCTGCATCCAGGTGGCTGAGGAGGAAGAGACAATGCATGAAAGATTGTGAGAAGGTCTCGGAGGCCAGGCCTGGAAGGGCGTTCACCCCTTCTCTCCATGTCCCGTTAACCAGCGTTCATTCATGGTGCACTGCCGGCAACGCTGGGAAATGTTTAGCTGTGTCTAACAGAGAGAATGAACTAGATTTGGTGAACACGTGGCATTGTGTCTGTCACAGATTGGCTAATGTTAGCCATCTTCTAGCCAAACAATGAGCTTTTTCCCTGAGAGAAAGTCGGTCTTCTGCTACTCTAAAGTCCCCTGGACCCTGTGCAGGTTCTGACACCAAAGTACCCAACACACTCATTTGTACTAAATTGGAAAAGCTAAATCTTACAGCAGAGTGGTGAATGATTCTTAAATATGTTCTCACTTCTCTGAGACTTTCTGGTTTTCCACTTTCACGGGCACCCCTTCCGCTCTGCTTGGAAGTTGACAGCTGAAATCTCTGTCTCCCAGCCCAGGGTGGTGTTGCACAGTGAGACCCTCCCTCAACAGGTGGGCAGCCTTAGGTCCTGTAGGATTCTCCCTCCCTGTAGTTTCTTCAGTGGGATAAGAAAAGTCTCAGCATGGAGAAACACAATGGAGGTGGCATGGAGGAAGAGAAGCAGGAAGGACTCTGTTGAGCCTGGTAGTTCTTTCTCTCTAAGGAGAAAGAATAAACGATTATCTCAAAGAAGAGGGTTGTCTACTTGTGATGAATTTGTTGCTTTAGACGGAGGTTATTCCCCCTTCCTTATACCAAGCAAGCTCAAATCCAGGTTCAAGGGTGGGTCCTGGAGTATATCCCGCTATCACCCTTTCATTACCCCTTTCCCCTATGCTAGAAGTTATATACGATTCATTAGGGGTATTCCATCTTCCTCCTCTTTTTCATTCTTTTTATTAGGGAAAATGGCCTGTGACAGTTCATGTTGTTCTTCACCCAAACCCTAGACTCAGCAATGCCTAAATGGCTATTTCTTTCTTTTTCTTAATTGCATTTTCTTTTTTCCTCCCAATGACCTAATCAGTGATTATCATTGTGGATATCTGAGAATGGATACAAATGCAGGAGCAGTGGGTAAAAGACTTACCAGAGGAAGCGAAAAGGGCCCCAGAGAACAGAAATCATCAAAAACAAAGACTTCAGATACGGCTTAAACAGCCTCATCATTATTAATTTAGGAAGCTTAAAGAGGGTTGGCGACAAGAAAAGGGCAGAAAAAAAATCCTAATGATCAGCCTGCCAAGCATGTGAAGGTTGTCCAATCCTCCGAGAACCAGAATGATTGCAGGCCGTTCACTTCCTTTGTTCTTCCTTTGGGGCCAGAGAGAGTGCATTGTGTAGGCAACAGGCCCCAGGAGGCTGACAGTGGAAAGCAGGCTTGCAGTGGATGACCTCTCCCTGTGGGTTGTTGGCAAGGTTCGGGAGGTCTCAGCAGTGCTGGGCAGTGTTCTGGGCATGTCTAATCGAATATGAAAACTATTTCATAATGGGGCCAGCCTGGACATTGGCCAACAAATGGAAGTTGCCTACCACGCTGAATCAGGGTGCAGGCAGGCCCCTCTTGTGCCAAGCGTTGCTTATTCAGTAACATTACTAAGATGTAGGGGTGAAATAAGGGTTTTAGGTGAGGAGTGAAGGCAGCTGAGGCAGTGGGTGTGAGGAGCATTTTGGGAGTGATTTTTTGTCAACCAGTATGCAGTATTCCAATATTTTAGCAATGATTCCAGCTGTCTTGATGTGTGCCAGCTGAATTTCTGCTTTAGGAACATCACCCCTATAACTGGCACTGCCAAGGTGAAAAAGAGTTCTTGACACAGAACTGGAATTCTTTGGTAGAACCATTCACTGGCTCTTTTGGAGAAAGTTAATCAGGCATTATAGATGACAATGCTCAAGAGTATAAGATTCAAGGTCCACCAAGGCTAGTTGCCCTTGACCTACCTGACTTACCTCAATGTGTTTTTCCTTAGGATGCCCCCTCCTTCCTTCTACTCAGCTACTTTGGTTGTTTCCCATTGGGCTCTTGCTCTCAATTCTTCATGCAGGTCCCATGTATTTTAATCAAAGGCAAGGAAAAGGCAGCTCGGATTGTCATTAGGATGATAGGATGTGAAATGACCACTGCATTGTTTTCATTTCTCCAAGACAGCAGCCTGGTGTTCTACATTGTCAGCTCATTAGAGGATGTCACTGAGAAATGCAAAATAGCCCAACTCCAGCACTATCAGCTCCCTCCAATTCCCTCAGCACAGAACATCAGAGCTGGAGCATGCTAATCTGATTTCATCACTTGGGCAGTGGAGTTTTTTATTGAGCTCACTCAGAAGAGGCTGCAGGGCTAAAAAAAAAGAAGGCACTTTTGGATGGGAGGAGGGCAGAGAGCAGGTTTTTCCACAAACATATATATTCTGAATATATGTGTGTGTTTGTGCATATATATATATGTGTATGTGCGTATATATATATCCTACCTTGTACCAGAAAGGATTTAAGGCTATTTTTAATCTGACATGCTTTAGCTTAGACCCAAGACAGGTAGTTACAATATACCAAACCTTTAAGAAAAGAGAAATTATGGAATATTGATTTCCTTCAAGACTTTAAGCAAATGATGTACCTTCTGACTTTTCAATATAATATTAAGCTACCCAAATTTATAATAAAGAAAGCAACCCCCTTATTGAAGCAGAGTGGTTCAGAATCACCTCCCAGTGCTTCTAATACTTTCCTCTAAAATAGCCTGATGCCAGTGGGTGAGAACCCTAAAGGTAAGTACAGAGACCCCTACAGAAGCTGAAACTTCCTCCAAGTCACATGTTATAAATTTAAATGTTAAATCTTGCATGCTACTTCTCAATTTACCTGTTTTAATATAAAATTATACATCTGATTTTTAATATAAAAAGATCCTCTCTTGTCCCTAAACTTTTGGTAGTGTCACACTACTCATGGCTCACCCTGTGCCCTCCTTAGCATCTGATTGCAGAAAAGGCCAGTTCACCCTTTTCATGCTGCAGGTAAGGAAAAGAGGGCCGGGGAAGTCCTAGCCCAGAGAGAGCAGAGACCGGCAGGTGCAGACCAGCCCTGGCATTCCCAGGCCTTCTTGGTCCCCAAGATCCCAGTGCATCCTCACCACTGGGCTTTTTGGGACAGTCTGTTCCATTCCCAGGCCTGCTGACTAAAAGGGAATCTGGATGTGGGGGTGGGTTTACATTGCCAGTTTTCAAAATTTCCTTGTGTTTTAAGTTTGAATTGGGGTAAAACCACTCTCTCGAGTCTAAGTGTTTCTGTGTATAAAATATAGCTTAGAAAATTCCCTCCTTAGAGAGAAATATAATATTATGAGGGTTATTTATGTTTTAAAATGCACGAATCCCTCTAGAGCCCAGATGGTGATCACTAAATACCACTGAAAGAAACCGGGTCTCCTCGGGGAAGTGGCTGATTCCAGGTCAGGAGAGAAAATACACAAGAGGACCCTGGTGTGTCTTGTTATCCTGACATGCAAGCAAACTTTTAAAGAGACCAGAGTATGTCAAAAGGACTCAGGAACCAACCTGAATAAGCTCCTGTTGTCCAAAGGGCGGACAATTCAGACTTCAGTAAAGACAGACACTGCAGTAGTCAAATCACTTTCAATGTCTTAACAACCTTGAGTTTGTAAATGATTCTTATAAGAAGAAATCTTATTGGTCACCTTTGGAGGAGTCTCAGAAACTACCCCATCATTTTGAAAACTAATAAATGAAAAAATTAAGTGTTTACTTACTTCTACTATCTGAATGCTACCTCAGGAAAGTCTGAAAGTTGATTAGGAAGTTTTTCTTCATATAGGTAGTTCAGCTAATAAATAAAAAAAATGAACAATGGAATAAGAAAGTAACATTTTACAACCTTGAACAAATACATGGATCCAGACCAGGGCTTTTCAACTTTTTACTATTGAAATTTTGGGCCAAAATTTTTTTGTGGTGAGGGGCTGCTCTGTGCATTGTAGCAGCATCCCTGGTGTGCACCTATGAGATTCCAGTAGCACCCCTACCTCAGCAGTGACAACCAAAATTGTCACCAGATATTGCCAATGTTGCCTGTGAGGACAAGATTACCCTGGTCAAAAACCAGTGCTCCAGGCCAGCGATTTTCAACCTATTTCATCCTATGTCACACATAAACTGATTACTAACATTTGGTGACACACCAAAAAATATATATATTTTTGTCAATCTGACAAAAATAGGCATAATTTTGATAATTTCATTCATACCAGATGGCTATTGTTGTGTTGGCTGTTGTCATTTTTTTTATTAGACTATTTAAGGAAAAAAGAGTTCAGTGCCCCTGACTAAACAGTCAGGTATTGCGTACTTTAAAAATTCTTGCAGCACACTGGTTGAAAATCACTGCTGCAGGCAGTAATATCAATAGCTCATAACAAAACATCACAAAAGCTAGACTTTATGTATCCTTCTAATGGAAGTACACACTATCTACCACCTTTGAAATTCTTGCTAAAACAAACCAAAAACCAAAACCTGGTCTGATCGAAGCCTGTATATCTAGCTTCCACAGAAGTGTGAGGCAAACAGCCGTGTGTGTGCACGCACACACAGATGCACACCAGCATCTCAGGTTGCAGTCAGCGAAATCCAGGTGGTGTCACATGCTAAGGGCAAATGGCACGGTTAATTCAACAACAAAAAACATGTGCAAGGAATAAGCAGTGACAGAGGGAGAACCTATACATTGCAAGAGTATTATATTGAGTATTATATTATAAGGGGCACTTATAATAAGGGGCATTATAATAAGGGGCATATCAACCAATTGCACTGTCGGGACCTTATTTGGATCCCAATTTAAATAGACTGTTAAAAATTTATAGGATTCATGAAGAAATTAATAGTATTGAGGAATTGTCAATTTTTGGGGTGTAATAATGATATTGTGGGTATGTTTTTAACAAGTCCTTATCTTTTAGAGATATGAACTGAGAGACTATAAATAAAATAATATGACATTTGGGCCTTGATTTAAAATAACCCAGAAAGGGGGCACATAGGTGAAATAAGATTGGCCACATATTTATAATTGTTAGAGGTGGATGATGGGTACGTGGAATTCATTGTGCTGTTTCTACTTGACTATTTCCATAATAAAAAGGTTTTTTTAAAGGCATAGGCTCACAGAAGAAGTCCCAACATTAAGAGAAGATTGCACTTTGTCCATCCTTGCCCCTTGGGGTCTGACTGGAACTGGCAGTACACCGGCAGTGGGACACCCGTTTTCTGCTCTGACACCTGTGCTTGCAGGCGTGAGTGGAGATGTACAGAAGGGTCAGCCCCCATCCTCATATTAATTAGCTATTAATCGTTCTCTGTAATAGATGAACTGATTCATGGTTTTCATAAATTTTTTGGCTTCCAGTTAATGAAGATTCTAATGCAGTACCTTTTGGTATATATCATTCCTTTGTGGAACTGGAATGTCCTTTTCAGCAAATTGAAAAGCTTGGCTTGATTGCAAAGGAATGACAGCTGCTCACATTTTGGGCTTGAGGAAACTGGTGGGTCCTGTGTGGAAGGCAGAGAGAGTGGGGGAGACCTGGAGCTCCAGTCAGGAAAGGGAAAAAAAGATCCAGGTGAATTAGTAATGCATATGTACTTCCAGTGTGCACGCAGGCATGGTGAGTGTGCTGTTGTCTGCTGTCAGAATAATGGTTTTAAAAGTTAACCTATGCCTTGTCTCTTCCCTCCCAGAGTCCTTCATTCTCCTGTGTCAGCCCCTCCCTCCTCAAAAAGCAGCTGCTGGCCATCTAATGCTTGTTGCCTCAGGGGAAGGATGTGGTAGGATGGAGAGCAAATGGCCTGGGTGCTTTTGCTGCTTTTTGCTGGTTCAAAGGACTACGCCCTTAGGGAGAATGTCAGATGAGGCTGGCTTCCTACACCCATCATTACCTCCACATCTAGGTAAGGTTTTCCCTGGGGTTAAGAAGGGAGTAAAGACAGTAAGTGATGATCTTATGCAGAGAGGCATCCCGCTTCCCATTTCAGGGGCTAGCTGCAGAGTGGGATCAGACTTGTGGCCTCGGCAGACATTGCAGACTTCCACAGCCTTTCATGGCACAGCCCAGACCAGGATGATCCCTTGCCCTTTGCTCATCTGCGCAGAGACCCATAAGGAAAGCCAGTGGACCTGGAAGCACTGGCTGGACAGTGGTAAAGGCCGTCTCAGTGGACTGTGGGCCAATGGCTGCCTTAGCACACACCGCACAGGCAGATGGCATCCAAGCCTGGGTGCCAACTTTTCGTACAAGCTCCTGCTCCACATAACTGCTCCAGCCAGAGAAAAGGGACTTGGAATTGAGACATAGTTTCTGCCTCTCAGGCAGGATGGGGCCACGGTAGACCTTCAGGGCTGAAGTTTATGTCTACCCCAGCAAAAACACCTCAGATTAAGATAGCAACAATGGCTAGCTGTACATAATTATCTCTTTTTTTCCTACTTTTTCTTATCAATATCAAAAAATATATATATGCTTTCCTTATGCTGTACATTATGGTTTTTTGTGTGCACATGCAAGTGTTTCATGGAATAATTGTGCACAGTTATATACTATACAAAAGTTAAAGTTTATATATTTGTTTTAAATAGCCCTTGTATACAAATACTTTTGCACATCCATTTTTAAGCTATGAAATATTTTTGAAAGAACAGTTTATCTTTGTTATTTTCTACTTATGTTTTTCATTATCTCCTCAGTACACTAATGTTGGTCCCCATCACTCTATAGTAATGGACTAGCATTGACCTCTAAGGTGCAAAATCCAACGATCTCCTTTGTAGTGATGTCCTTGTATTCTTTCCACAAATGCCTTCTCTCTTGACCTCGGTGACCTAGGGCTCACTTTCTCACACTTTGTGATTCCTCTTTTGACATCTCCTTTGTTTCCTTCTCTTCCCTTGTGTTCTCTTTACATGAGCACAACCTAACCCTCTGTCATCAACCTTCCTACTCTTCCTCCAAGAGTGTCCCCACCTCCTATGGGCAGATGACTGTCAGTCACTCCAGCACTTCCACCTGTGGAGGACTTGTCCAAAGCTCATTCTGAAAGCAACTCTGACCCAGTGTAGCCCAGAGAAAGCAGATTCATGTGGTTCGGTCTGGAAGGGAATGCTGAGTTTCAGGAAACTGTTGAGCTTCCAAAGGAACACAATAATTCAAATCCTATATTCACACTTTCAAGGACCATCAGACAGGGAATCCAAGCACAGGGCTTATAGCCACTGGTTCTTCTCCAACTTGATTCTCTACCCCAACCTTCCTCCAAATTATTCAGACATTTACTCTCCAAATTCTAGAAAACTCTCTCATCCCTCTCCTTCATTCCTATCTCTGGATACTCCCTCCTCCTGATGGCAGGATCCTTACCATCCTGTACCCCCAGCTGTTCTCAGTAAAGCTGAACTGATAATAGAAGTTTCCTCAAGCTGTGGTGGCAGCACCCTGAGGAGTGGAAAGGACAGGAAAGAGGAGGAGTCAGAACAGACAACAAGTTCTGCTTTCCAGTATATACCAACTTCCCTCCCACACACATTGTTTTCCCTTAGTGCTGGTCTCTATTACTTCAATGGCATAATGTTTAAGTTCGAAACTGCTACAAACTGAATGTTTATGCCCTGTCTCCCAGTTGTTATGTTGAAACCTAATCCCAATGTGATGGTGTGGGAGGTGGGGCCTTTGGGAAGTGATTAGGTCATGAGAACAGAGCACTCATGATGGCATGAGCACCCTTATGAAAGAGATCCCAGAGAGTCTGCTCTCCACTTCCACCATGTGAGGTTTTAGTGAGAAGAGAGAAATCCATGAACCATGAAGAGGGCTCTCAACAGACACCCAGCCTTAGTTGGGTTATTTCAGAATCCATTAGCTGACACTGATCTCTCACTTCCAATCTACTGTCGACATGCTGCTGTTGAGAAGCAGGAAGCAGGAAGCAGGTCTGGTCACTCACTCTATTGCTTGGCAATCACTTATGACTGCCCTTTGTGTGCACACAGTTTGAAGTCCTTTCTTTGGCATTCACAGCCCTTTATAGTGAGTGTCCTTCCTTTACCATCACCCTCCTCAATGACTGCACACTCCAGCTATATCACATGGTCTATTCACTGCCCCCCAATTTTCCCTTGACCTTCACGCTTAGACTTATTGCTCATGATATTTTTATTCTCTGGAACACCATCCTGCACTCCTCTAGCTGAGCAACTCTTACCAATTCCTCCAGGTCCAGCCTCAGTGCATCCCTCTAAATGAGAACTCTCCGCTTGCTCTTTCTCAACCCCAGGCTCAATGCACCTGTTCTCCACCCCGTGCTCACAGGAAGTTGTCCACACATTTGTGATGCCACTTGTCACACTCTGTTTGCCTTTTCTACTACATTGTAAGCTCAAGAGCAGAGACATTACTTATTTGGAAAATCTCCAATATCTAACCCACAGAAGTTACTACATCTGTGATGCCTTGTCCACAGGGAGCAAATTAGTGTTTGCTGCTGTTCAGTGTGTCTCTTCATCATGTTATTGTGCGAAGCCTAAAAGAGCCTCTGATTTCTGCTTATAAGGACTGAAGGTGAAAGAATCTCACTCTAAATTCAGGTATCTGGCTCAGCAGCTAGGCTCTCTGAATGAGACAGTAGGAAACATTTATTGCCATAAAAAGAGTCAGTTGAGTCAAAGCTGCTGTGCAGCAGATATTTACTCAGTAGTAAACAGGCCTGCTCCGGTGGAGATGGAGATTTACAGAGCAGATGTTTTAGTGTATTGTTATTCACTCTGCAAGAAAAAGCACCTTTGCATCTGTTCCTCCTCCCTGTTCAGGACCATGACCTCTTACACACACAGGAAACAGCCATTACCAACTACTTTTCTTCATCTTCCTTGCCAATACTCTGCTCAGGCCACTTTCAGCTCATTTCTAGACTATTGCAATGCTTCTGGCTAACTTTAGGCCTTAGTTTAGATAGCGCTCAGGTTAGATAACCCTTTCCTTCAAAGCTTGTCTCCCCTCCGAGACTGGGTTAGGTGATTTGCCTGCATGTTCCTCTGCGTTATACTGTAACTGTCTTAACTCTTCTGTGTCGCCTCCCAGGCTTTAGTTATTTCCAGTGCCTGCATGGAATAAGTACTCGATACATTTTTATTGCACAAAAGAATTATAAAGAAATGTATCAAAATATTTTGAACACTTTTTTTTTTTTTGCTTCATATCTACTAACTGGAGCAAGGTATATTTATATTTTGGTATTAAAAAACAGCCTATTTAGTGAATTGAGTTTAATTGGATTAGAAAATGTATCTTTTATTTTCATCTTTGCCTTGGGCTTTTCAATACAGATTAGAAGTTGCCTAATTTAACATGTATTGATAGTTATTTAATCAGACATGGGTTAGGCACTTGCACATGTCTTTCTCACAATTTTTCATCAGTTAATTGGAGACAGTAAATAGATCTGTTAGCAAATAGTGTTGTAAAGAGTAGATTTTCATCTTGACAGAATGTGTGTGTTTCTGTAAGCACCCGAGCTTCTACAAGAAAGACATTTGTTCTCTATTAAGATTAAGCCAGGTGTTGCAAAGGGTTTTGAAGTCTCCTAATTAGTACACATCTATCCACCCACCTATTGGTGACACCAAAACTTTCAAAAGGAACTGTTACATTTTACAATTTTAAAGAAATGAGGTCATTTGACATTTTTATACCTCATAATGTGATCACTCCACCAATCCTAGTAATCATCTGTCACCATGCAAAAATGTCAAATCACTATATTGTATATCTGAAATTGATATAACTAACATAATATTTTATACAATAGTTAAATATGTTAAATGGTTAAAAAAATTTTAAATGAGGTCAAATGTTATATTTTTAACACCTGTATAAGTTATTCCCAGCTGCATGTCTCTTTCTTTCTCTCCACATGGATAATTTCCAACAATTTGATTCTGCTTTCAAATTGAATGGGAAGAATTTGTATGAGATTTTGAGCAGATGAAGTAGTTTCTTGAAATTAAAGGTTAATTTGGAGGAAAAAACTTCATAAAAAAGAACATTGGGAAAAAATCAGAATTTTAAAAGAATAATGTTTCTATCAGGAAAGAGAAAATCAGACACTGACTCTTGTCTAATTTAACAAGGGAAATTGTAATGGTGGGGAATTGTAACCCACCCCATTTTTCTTTTGATGTTGTGTCTGTAAGTGCTGACTCTCACTAATATGCAGCTTGTAGATGAACAGCATGTTTGTATAAGAATTCTAGGAGCTAGCTCTAAAAGATACAGACTCTCACCTTCAGGCGGCCCCATTCCAGGAGGTTTGCTGACCTTCAACCATGGACCCTGGATGACATGAAGCCAGGATGACACGCAGCCAGGTGCCTAAAGCAGGATGATGTACTCCAAACCATCACCTGCCTTTTTGGAATGGACTGTGCTCATCTGCATGTAGAGAACTTTGCAACCCCCTCCCTCAATCTCTTTGTTCTGTTCCCCTCTCCCTCCTTATAAAAACCTCTGCCTCCACTGAGATGTAGAGATGGGGATCTTCCCAGGACATGGGCTTTGAGACATGAGTCCCCATCTTCCAGGTGGCTGGCACCTGAAAATGAACCTCTTTCCTTTATGTCAGCACTGGTCTCTCAAATACTGGCTTTTGCAGCAGTAGGCAGCTGGACCTGCTTTTGGTTATACAATCACAGGTAAATCTGGATTCTTGTCCCCATCAGAAAAGAGGGATAGCCTAAAATCCTCTAAGATCCACATGATCAGGCTGTTCAATCTCTGTTTGGGTGACGGCAGGTTCAAAGGCAGAATACCAAGAAGAAAAATCTGTGGCCCCAGGGAATCCAGGCATCAAAATAGGTTGTCAGTGACAGCTATTGTGAGCTACAGAGAAACTGCAGGTAGAAGGAGAAAATGCCCCTCCCTCTCCCTTCATCAAATCATGTAAAACAAACTGGAACAAGATGCTGTCTGTTCAGATGATGTGAGTGAGAAGCACCTGTCACAGAAGAGTGAGATTGAGTGAGATCTTACAAGATTGCTCATGGGGCAGAGAGAGAAGAGAAAGAAGCTGCAGGAGCATCAGTAAAGGGATGGAAGGGGTCGTCCCACAGTGAGGCTGTCAGGCATGTGGAAGGCGGTGAGGGAAGACAGGCCTAGAAGTTGGATTGGCACCACAGATTCCTTTGACCTCAGGAGACCCTGACAACCCAAACGTGATTCCTTGTGGTGATAAGATGATAGAAGATTACAAAGAAATTGGAGTTGGGGTTCATGTCAACTTCGCCTTCTCTTTTTCTCTAAGGTTATTTGGTTGTTATCAGAACATGTAGTATGTGCACCTAGATTCTGGGGAAGGCTGAACTGATAGTGTGTTGGGGAGAGAAGAAGGAATTTTAGGTTGAGTTGTGTTCCCCTCCAGAGTTCACATGTTGAAGTCTTCACCCCTCAGCATTTCAGAATTTGTCTTGGTTGGAGACAGGGTCTTTACAGAGGCGATCAAGTTAAAGTCAGGTCAGTAAGCTGGGCTCTGATCCAGTATGGTTGCAGTTTTTATAAGAGGAGGAAATTTGGATGCAGAGACCTACACACACAGCGAACAAATATGAACAAGAAGATGGCCATCTATAAGCCACAGGAAGAGGCATGGAACAAATCCTTTCCTCATGGCTCTCAAAAGGAAACAACCCTGCCAACATCTGGATCTCATGCTTCAAGACTACAGAACTGTGAGGCAGTACACTTCCGTGGTGCAAACCACACAGTCTGTGGCACTTTGTTGCAGCAGCCCTAGCAAACAGGTGTAACGGGCCAGTGCTAGCATCCTCGTCTTTCCTCTAGGGGGGTAGAGAAGAGAAGACATGGATTCTTAAGACTGCAAAACAAGGTGGATTTCTTCTGGTATAATACCTGGAAACCCAACAGTATTTACATAAATGAAACAAGTGACCCTTATCTAAGCTGATCCACTGATCTCTGTCATCTTAACAAGCAGTGTTCATCGGCTAGTGCTAATTGTGTATTTGCTGCATGATCAGTTGTAAACTGGCCAAATAGTCTAGTAGACACATATCATGGTCAATTCTGTGCCTGTCTGCAGAAAAAGTCCAGAGAGCTGGGCTGAGAGGCAGTGAGTGTTGAAAGTCTTTCTTAGGTTCCTATGCATTCTTCTGTGGCTGTGCTCTCTTTGTCTCTAACCACAGTTACTTCTGATTATAGGGATTGACTTTTCAACCCGGGCTTGGGCCCAGAAGGTGGTCTGAGATGCTCTTCTTTGGGCTGAATAGAACCTCTTCCCTGTATTTCCCCCATTTGAAGAAGACAAATTGTTGAAAAGAGAGCTAGTGTTCATATTTCCTTTATTATTAAATGATTCTTGAAAGTGTTCTTTTTCTTTCTTTCTTCCTAAAAACATGTAGAAAATTGGAACAGTAATTAAGATACAGTTATCCTAATAGTGGTCAGTTTACTGAATGTGCCAAATTGATGCTTGCCAGAGGAGTGATCTGGCAACAGCATAATAAACTATTTGTAGGAGAAATATGAGAGAGTGAGACAACATATGACTTAGAGAATAGCACATGTGTGTGCACATACACACTGAAGTTACATCCATTGTATCACTTATGCATCATTGGAGCCTTCTCCGTTCCTGTGGCTGCTTCTCTAAGCGTGTGTCTTATGCTCAGTATCTTCTTTAAGTCTCAGGTGCAATGGTGTGTTTCCAGTCTCTGCTACTCAGTCAAGTCTTACAGTGCTTGCGATCCTGATAGGGCTATTGGAACAGTCAATCAAAGTAATGGAAAAGGGAGAAAGTGATATATGAGAACCAAAGGCAAAGAGACATGCCTAAAGGCAATGAGCTCTGTAGAGGTGGGTGGATTTGGACTCCTGTCACGTTGCTCACATATCCTTTTCCCACAGCCTCCCAAATTATTCATACAAAAGACATTTTGACCATCAGGGAGAGGTCCCTGCAAACCTAGCTTTTCTGAAAGGCAATACAGCATGGACTTTGGAGTCAGGCCAATGCAAGTTCTAATCCCAGATCCACTAGCCTTGTGAAGTCGGGCAAGTTGTTTTTAACTCTTGAGTCTCAGTATTCTTAACCTGCAACCTCAACCTTAAACTTTAGCCTCAACCTTAAAATGGGCATAAAACCAATCAACAGTAAAATGGAAAAATAAATTGTGGCATATTCACATATTGTAATATTCTGCAGCTGTAAGGGTGAGATATCTACAACCTTGTATAATACATGATACAATTGCACGGTACAACTATACATAGTAATATGGATGAATGTCACAAGCATATGCTTTTAATCCTCACTGAAGGACACGCTTTTCATTGCTTTTAGAAAGAGAGGAAGGAAGGAAGATAAAGAAAGAGAAACATCGGTATGAGAGAGAACCATTGATTGGTTGTCTTCTTGTTCGCCTCCTGACTGGGATCAAACCCATAAACTGGGTATGTGCCCTGACTGGGAATCAAACCTGTGACCTTTTGGTCTACAGGACAAGGCTTCAACCAACTGAGTCACACCAGCCAGGTCAGTCACAAGCACGATGTTGAGGGAAAGAAGTCAGATACAAAATGGTACATATTGTACAAAAGGGTATAAACTTATATAAAGTTAAAAGTTTTGTGAACTAATTTATAATATTTGAGGTGGAAATAGTGGTTAACCTTGAGGAAGTGTGACTGGGTGTGGGTGGGAGAGGGCTGGAGGAATTCTGTTTCTTGTCTTGAGTGGTGGTTACTTGGGTGTGAAATTCACTGAGTTCTGTACTTAAATTAGTGTAATTTTCTGTCTGTATGCAATTAAACTTTAGTAAAAAAAAAAAGCCAACATAACAGTAAGATCATAACAGTATCTTACTCAAAGAGATGTGAGGATTAACTAAAATAATGAATGGAAAATACCTCATCATAGTAAGTGCTTGCTATCTGTTAGAAATTTATTATTGTTATTATCCTTATTATCCTGATGAAGACATTGGTGACAAATTTACTTGCTGTTGCATCTGGGTGTGCTTGTGATGCTCCAGAATTTTTAAATAGGAAGGCCCAGTTCTTCATTAGAGGCAAACCTTATAGTATAGTGTCTCATTCAGAGACATGAATTTCAGTGGGAGAAAAACAAAATACAAAAAACGGCCTTGATTACTCTGATTTGGGGTAAGATAATTTTCTAAGTATTTTTTTAAATAGTGATTAACAAAACAAAACAAAACAAAACAAAACAAAATGAAAACCCAAACCCACCCTGTGTCCTCCCCAGCATGCAAAAATAACTCAGCAGAAAAGAACAGACCATTTTCTTCTGTTCTCAAAGTAGCTTCCACTTCCTCTGGTTTCCTCCTTTGATAAAAATAGCAGTTTAATCTATTGACAGATAAAAGCTTTTCAAAGCACTAACTCCATTTGGAGCTGTTGCTCTTCATTGTTGATTTTCTATAATACAGATGTTTTGGCATAATGTATTCTCCTGAATGTCCCCTGTCAGCTCAGTAAAGAAGACAAACAGCAGCCTGATCCTCAAAACAGGGCCTCTCCATAAACCAGCTGACATAAGCTCAATTGAGCCTCACCCCACATAAAGATTTTAATAAACAAACCTCACTGGTCAGCATATTGCTCCAGCATATTTAAACATATCACATGCTTTCTGCTCCTCTTCACAGTTCTGCAGCTTTTGCACAAAACAAGTTCTTGTTAACAGCATGTAGTGAGTCTCAGTGGGGAGGAGGTGTCTCTTCCCCACATGCCATGAGAAAGTCACAGAATAAGAGCATCACACAGAGGAGTGGCAGCGGGAACCCAAGGTCAAGTCCGAGGGCTCAGAACTGCAACTTCTGCAGCTGAGTCAGCATAAAGAAGCCTGAGGACGCATGTGGCCTATTCCTAACCCACTGAGTCTCCCAAGTGTGTCTCTACCTAGTTCTCCGTGTCATTTTTCACTTGCATGCTCTGTTGGAACCTCATCTGCCTTTCCGGCCTTTTATGCACCTATTGAGTCTGTTTTGACTCTTGAGTCAGATTCCCTCCATTCCAGTCCTGGCCCCACAGTCAAGATCTCTGTGAGTTTAACATCTCATTTAATTTCTCTTAGCCTCGGATCTCTCATCTGAAAACTGAGGGTCATAGTGGATCTAACTCTGAGGGCCCTTAGGAGGGCTAAATGTGATCGTGTGTGCAGAGCTCTTAGAACAGTGCTTGGCCGGCTCATAGTGCTCACAGCTCACAGCTCAGTAAATGATGGGTATTCTTTAGTCCCTTTCCAATCCCACCTCCACCTCTGTGCACACTCATCCCACACAAATTAGAGAGGAAAACTCATTGTCCCGAAAGAGGTTAGCTCATTGGATTCAGGAAATGTTAAATAGAGAGATAATTCCTAAATGAAGAGCTGAGTTTAGGAGCTAGTGTCTTTCTCAACTTTGGCAGCACTATTTGAAATCTGAGCCAGATAATCATTGTGGTGAGGGGCTGTCCTGTGTAGGGTGTTTAGCAGCTTCCCTGAGTCCTACTGACTACCTTCCAGTAGCACTCCCCTGACCCCCAAGTGTCACAATCAAAATATCCTCAGACATTCCCAATGTGTCCTGCGGGCAAAAGAGTCTTCTGTGGTTGAGATCTGCCGGACTAAACCAAGACTCTTTTAGCAATGAAGGCATAATAAATGAACCATAAACAGAGAGAGTGGAGTGAGTTAGCAGAAAACAAGTGCCTTCCTTAGAGAACAGATGGGAGTGCAAGTCAGATTCAAGACCCTACTGACAGCTGGCTCTCTCCGTGTCTTCCTGAACACTTCCATGTCACAGGAGTGTGTGAAAACAGAACAATAGAATAGGAAGGGATTCCATTCCCAAAAACCTGTAAAAATGTATAATTCTAAGCAGAGTAAATCATATGTGGAATAAAAAACAGAAAGCAACAAGCAAACAAACAAACAAACAAATAAAAAAATCTCATAGATGCAGACCACAGTATGGTGGTTATCAGAAGGAAAGGGGGGTTGGGGAGATAGAAGAGAGTAAAGGGGGTCAAATATATGGTGACGGAAGGAGAATTGACTTGGGTGGTAAGCACACAATGCAATATCAGATGATGTATTATAGAATTATGCACTTGAAATTTATTTAATATTATTAACCAATGTCACCCCAATACATTTATTAATTTTTTAAAAAGTTTAAATCTCTACCACTACTTTGCTTTTCAATTTACTCTTGGAAAATATATTTATAGCATTTTATCAAAGTTCCTTAGTTTTGTTATTTTCTTTCACCAGACTAAATCCAGTGAGTGTTTAAATACATCAGGCTGCCCTATTTCCAGCTTTGTCGTGATTGTGTTAAGTTCACACACAATGAGAATTACACTTAAGGGCTTTCATTTTTCCATCTCCCCACTTATTTTTATAAACTGTAGGGGCAAAATGCAATAAAAATTTCCAAATGTTTGCAAAAGCATTGCTGTGCAGATAAAAATGCCAACACTACCGAAGCTCATCTCTTGGCTGACAGCACCACCATGCAATTGCTCAGAACGTTCATTTTCAGACGATTTGTAGAGATCTGAATTTGGCATACAAAAACTGGTTGAGAGGTGTCAGTGTACAATGTGCAAATGGATGGTAGGTACAAAGAGAGAAGTTTTCAATTTATTTATGAAAGTTGAAAACTACTAGTAAGAGAAGGTGAATTATGGGCACTAGGTCACAGTGTATATTATATCTTCATATTTAGGTTGTAAGCACTTCAAGGTGAAGAAAGGACTTTCAAAAAAATTCTTCAGAATCCTCTCCAGTTTGCATGCAATAAACCCTTATTAACTTCTAGTTTAATGAGTAACGGGTGGAATAAAATTAATAGTTTCTTTAAAGCAAGGGTGCAAAACTTAAGGATTCCTTGAATTTTAGATCCAAAAGTACTTTATGCCTGGTTAAGGAATGTTGCATACATTGTATGTAGATAAAGACATTTAGGTATCTATTGATAGATCAATTTATCTCTACATATATTCATTGTAAAATGTGAATCTCCATATTAACTTCATTTGTTGGGCTCATTTAGGTCTTAATCAAGTCTCTCCTGTTTGCTAACAACAGAAATCAGCTTGAACCAGTTTGAGCAAATAAGCAGATGTAGGGAGGACTGCAATGTTGCAGAGTCTAAGGGCTGTAGAGCTTTTTGGGAAATTATAATAAGGGTTTGGGGGTATCAGGAGAAATCAGGGAAGATCCTCTTTGTGTCTCTGATCTTTTCTCCCCCTCTGGCATCTGTCCCATTCTCCTCTCTGTAAAACTGAAGAAGGATGGCCTTATAGCTGCTGAATTGACCTCTCCTCCAGGACCCAGCCAACCAGTTAGCCTTCCTATCTTGATTCCAATTTCAAATTCCCAGGAGAGACAGTGTGATTGGTCCAGCTGGGTCAACATCACCCTCTGCTTTTATCAACAGTAGCTAGTCTAATGAGGGGTGGGAAGGAGTCATGTGACTCAAGCCTGTCTGGGGTCTTAATACTGTGGATGTGGGGTGTGATATTCAGAAAAGGAGATTAAATTGGTAAGAACAGACAACCTCAAAGATGTATGACATGCATGTCTAGTGAAAATCTTAAGCAAATGTCCAGCACTATTTTCTAGTTCAATTGCCTTTTTCTTGCTAAAACTAGTTAGTAGGTTTTAAATGTGTTTATTGACGGATTGATTATTCTGAGATTTGACCAATTATAAAATGAAAGAAATGTGTGAGGTTTCAAATTTCAAGCCTTTGAGTTTGATAATAGTGTGATTTGACCTTCTGGATCATGAGAATGTAATTAATCTTTGAATATTAAGTTACATGAGGTCTGTCCAGAAAGTATCCAGCCAAGTGTTATGAAAAGGAGACATTTATTGAAGAAGATACAAGACGCAAGAAACATTGTACGTAGGAAAATGACACCCAGTCCTCTTCAAAGTAGACACCTTAGGACCTCACACAGTCCTCCCAATCACCATCAGCTGCCCCATCATATTTTCCTGAATCTCGTCCATAGTCTGAAATCTCGTCTCTTTCAAAGGTGATTTTAGTTCTGGGGAAAGTCAGAAGTTACAGGGCATCAAATTTGAACTGCTGGGGGCTGAGTCACCTGAGTGATTTGATGTTTTGCAAGAAACTCTGTGTGTGACATGATGCATGAGCGGGTGCATTGTTGTGATGAAGCTGTCAATCACCAGTTGCCCATAGCTGCAGCCTTCTGAATCATCTGAATAGTTTCTGCAGAGGAATGTTCAAACTTAATGCAAAATTTGATGCAGATTCATTGCTCTACTTGATTAGTCATTTTGATTGTGACAGCCCCACAGAACACATGCTCACTCAAGGGCATCTACTGCCCCCACTGACTAGTACAGTGAAGTTGTCATTGTTCATACATGTGCATCCCAGTCCACTCTCCTTGGCTGCCAGGTTACATCAATGTGAGCAAATCATTCTCATTATATTAATAATGGCTGGGCTTTTTCTGGACAAACCTCCTCATATGAGTTTCCCAGGGCTGCTGTAATGAATCCCTACAAATTTGGATAGCCTAGAACAGTAAAAATTTATTCTCTCACAGCTCTGGAGTCCAAAATTTTAAAATCAGGGTGTTTACTGCCTTAGAAGGTTCTAGGAGAGAGAATGCTTCCTGGTCTCTTCTAGCTTCTGGTGGCTCCAGGCAACCTCTGGCTGGAGTGGCATGATTCCAGTCTCTCCCTCCATCTCGCATGGACTTCTCTTTTCCATGTGTCTTCTCTCTGACTCTCTTATAAGGACACTTGTCATTGGATGTCACTTGGATAATTCAGCATGATTCCATCACCAGATTCGTAACTTCCTTACATCAGAAAAGACCCTTTCTCCAAGTAAGGTCACATTCACAGGGTCCAAGACATACTTTATGAAGGCCTCCACTCAACTTGTTATATAAGGTGAAGATGGACTGACCAATCAGCCTTCTTGCACTTTGCTTACTGTGGCCACATCTTGCTTAAGGTGGTGCTGTCCAAGAGGTGGCAGCTGCACTTGTGGGCCTGAGAGTTGGAACCCCTGGAGCAGATGGGAGGTGTTGAGGCACTATGGACACAGTCTGGGGCAGCAGGAGCCCCTTAGTTGGTCACCCTGGGTTAAGACCAGAGCATTGTGGTGACATTTTCCTAAATGAGATCATCAGACAGAAACCACTGTCTACATTTCTCTCTGGTAGACTGAAGTAGGAAGGAGAAATAAATTGAAACCAATTTTTGTGGTGGACTCACTGATACAATGTAACCCAGTATTTGGCTGCAGTCACTCTGATCTTTAAGAGCTAGATAAAGTCACCATAAATCATCCTTTTTTTGGGTAAAGTGTAATTTGAGAGAACCTGAGGGTTAGGCAGGTCGACCCGCCCTTCATAATATCTCTCAGCTCTATGAGAAGGTGTATAAGATATTCTCCTTGGTGGTACCAAGGGTATTATAACAATTATGACTATTATTGTTTTTACTTGTCAAAATATTATACTCAGATTCGACATTGGTCATATTTTTAGATCACAGACTGGAATCTGCAGCGTAGTGTTTTCTCACTGTCATTTATCTCAAGCAGAAAAAAGTTCTTTCCTGGGCAGAGTTAACAAAGCACGGCTTTCTAAAACATTTTGCAGTTATACTTTTAACTTGATTTGGCTAGCTGGTGGATATTTGCCAATTTTCTTAGAAATTCTCTTCTAGGACATACTTAATTTTTCAAAAGTAATGGCAGGACACTGAAGAGAAAGGATGGTTTAGGATGATTGTCGATGTCTTATTCATTGAGCCTCAACTATGAGAAAAATCAGAAGAAAAGTCCTTTTACTATAAGATACTGCATATTTTTTCTTCTTCTGAGAGCTTTATTTTCTTAAAAAATACAGAGCAAAAGTTACTCTAGAAAACAAAATTGAGTTTTATTTCTGAATCACAATATTCCATCCCATTTGCACAGTGTCTACTTGCTTGTCTTCTTTATATCCGCATGATGACATCTCTCAGGAATAAATATTACCCACAATTTGTCTTCTAAATTGTGGAAGCTTTGCCACAGAAAGGCATCTCTGTTGTGAACTAGGATCCTTTAGAATCACTTGACAAGATATTATTTGATTCCTCTCTACCTGGCATCCTTATTATCCTGAATAAAATTTCACCCCCATCCCACATCCACACCCTCTGCCCCTTAGCAAATTTAGGAGAGGGCTCTGGGATTCCATTTTGAAGTGGAGGAAAGTGTCTGCCTTGTTTTCCTGTCTGCAACCCAGGCCATCTCCTATACAGGGGGCTAAACATGCAAGGTTTCACGTGGGAGCTCAGATACGGCCCTGCATAACGAAAGTATCAAAATGCTTAAACAATTCAACAGGGAAAGAGTGAGCCTGCTTCTTGGCATTCATCCCAATTGTTGATTTGTGCACAAATACGTAGAGGCCTTTTCAGGGAGCTACCACTTCTGTCTACAAGTGAGCCGTTACTGACTCTGAGATGTTCTCTGCTCAGTCTTCAGAAACATCGTGCCCCAGTGCACTGTTCTTACCAAGTGTCCACCCTTATTTCTAATATTTGGACAGATATATCTTTGGCCTAGGGAAAATTTCTCCAGGAAAGAAATTTCCCTTGTTCCCCCTGACACTCCCATTCCTCCACCAGTTTTCACTTTTTGGGTTAGGCAGAGGCAGTGGTATGTGGACAAACAGAGAGTCACAGTGCTTGGACTGTGGGGGTTATTAGGGAAGTGGGCCATGGAATCCTTGAGGGATGGGACTTCTCTAGTGCTTTTTTCATGTTGAATCGTAATGACCTGCTTGTTTTTCTGTCTGCTTTACTAGATTGAGTACTTCTAGAGGGCAGAAACCACTCCTTATTTGTCTTGTATCTCCAATGCCAAACTAATATCAAGCACCCTGGGCATAAATGATACTCAACATTTGAATCATTCAATAACTCTGATTTAGGGCAAATAGCATTACTAGAAGATGGTATCATGGGTTGAATGATGGACTCCCAAAAGATATGTTTGTATGCTAAGTTCGAGAACCTGTGAATGTGACCTTATTCGGGAAAAGGATCCTTTCAGATGTAATTAAGTTCAAGATCTCAAGATGAGATTAACTTGCATCATCCAGATGGGGCCTAAACCCAATGACAGATGTCTCTAAAGAGACAGAAGAGAACACTGAGGGGAGATGGGCATGTCAAGAGGGAGGTGTGTCAACCGGGATTGGAATCATTCTGCCACAAGCTGAGAAACACCTGGAGCTGCCAGAAGCTGGACGAGGCAAGGAAGCTTTTCTCCCACAGCCTCCAGAGGGAATGTGGCCCTGCCAACACTCTGATTTTTGTATGTGTGGCTTCTGGAACTGCGAGAGAGTAAATTTCTATTGTTTTAAGCCTCCATGTTTCTGGTAATTTGTTATGGCAGCCCTAGGAAACAAATACAGAGGGTAATCTAATTTCAAGAAAAGCTATTAAGATACAGAGCTTGGCTCATAGTACTGGAAAGAAGAGACAGAGAAAAGCCTAGGTGAGGAGTCCTGTTGGCAGGGCCCAGGGGACAGGGCTGGATTGTGGACATAGGCATGAAGGTGGGTGGGGGGATCTTAATCTCCATGACCCCTGATGAACTGAAAGAAGTTTCAACCTCGGCTGAAGAACTGGAGTAGCAGGAGCATGTCATTTACAATTATAATTATATGATGGCACAATGTAGGCATGCAATGAATGAATATTGAAGAAATAAATGAGTGAGATTCATAAAAGGATTTTTACTCTCTAATGCCCCAAATCTCATTTCATTCAGGGATATGTATAATAACAAAAACTTATTTTGTCTATCTTATCTATCCTCTTTAAATTAGAAGTCACTTGCAGTGAGTTTCATGTAACTCCTCCTTTTCTGTCCTCACATCAGTGGAGGCTGTGTTTTACCCAAGCTGTGGTCACTAGGTGTTGGTGCCACCAAGCACTGATTTCTACCATCTGTGCGGTGGACTGCCCAGAAAACTAGTGAGAAAGGGTTGGCTTGAGCCTGTTCAGGGATCATCGTGTTCTGCTTGTCAATGTTTATCATTTTCTTTCTTTCTTTTCTTTCTTTTGGATGATGATACCACCTGACCAAACTATTCGTGTCTTGTTTCTTTATTTCACCAGAAGAGATAGGAACAACAAATTGTTTCCAAACTCTCTTTATTGCTGGTATAAAATATCTTCAATTGTAAGAACAGGCAAAAATTTTGATATGATGTATCTTTTGGAAGGGCATTGCCAATCTCTTCTCAGAAGAAATAGATTCTATGTCAGAGAGCAAAGGCTCTAAATGATGGGAAAAGGCCTGACCAGGTAGCAGCAGAAACCCCCACCCACCTGGCCTGAAGTAGGGAAGGTACTTGGAAGGAGCTGGCTTGAAGCCAGGCATGCATAGCTTTGATTGTCGCTAGTGTCATTTCTATGTAAAATTCTCAACAATCACATTTACAAGCCATTTAACAGATGCTATTACCACCCTGACACTCGGGTGCTCATCAGATTTCTCCTTTTGTGACAGGCCCTGAATAAGCGTTAAGATTTAATGTGATTAGTTTTGGCAGGCCACTTCTCCCCATCTTCCTGGCACACCCCTCCCTGCCCTCCATCATCACTGAGACCTGCTGGAGGGACACCTGTTATTGAGGATGCCACAAAAGTATGTGCAGGACTGACACACACCCACCCTCACACATGCTCACACACACTTTAATTATGCTCCCAGGGAAATGAAAACAAAGACACTGAAATAGTGCTTTTGGCTGAGTGAGATGATCCTTTCACTTCTTAAAATTCTGCCTGTTTGGGTTTTTTTTTTGTTTTGTTTTTTAAATATATTTTAAAGGTTTTATTTTTTTATTCTTAGAGAGAGGGGAAGGGAGGGAGAAGGAGACAGAGAGAGAAATATCAATGTGTGGTTGCCTCTCATGTGGTCCCCACTGGGGACCCAGCCTGCAACCCAAGCCCTGACTGGGAATCGAACTGGCAGCCATTTAGTTTGCAACTTGCACTCAATCCACTTAGTTATACCAGCCAGGGCTAAATTCTGTATGTTTGTTTAATGAACTGGAAATAACCACACTCTATGTATTAAGAAGTATGAAGAAATTCTTGTTTGAACTGATGGACACACATTTGGGTAAAGGAAATCTATGTAGAGGACAAGAGAGCTTTGGAATTCATTCATTCATTCATTCATTCATTCATTCATTCATTCATCTATCCATCTGAAAAGTCCTAGATAGTGCTGTGGGTATTTGGAGATGTTAAATAACAGTTTCTAAAGTGAATGAATGAATGAATGAGTGAATGAATGAATGAATAAACTTTTAAAAAGAAATAAAATAACAGTTTCTGCCTTTTCTTTTTTACCTTCCTCCTTTTACACACAATCTAAAGAATGAGAAACAGTCCCCAAGGTGTCAGGGCACAGAAGAAGAAGCATGTCCATGCCTGCAGGTGAGCAGGAAGCCTTTTGCAGAGGGTGAGGTCAGAAGTGAGTCTTAGAGAGTTAACAGGTGTTAGTCTCTCTGGGCATAAATTGACTTGGCTCTCTGTCACATGTCTTTTTCTTTCTGATTGTTATGTCATCTTGTCAAGATCAAGAGCTCTTTGTCCAGTTTCTTTATATAGCAAGAGCCTGGCCCAGTGCCTGGTGCACAGAAACCACTTACCACATTTTAGCTGAACAAATAAACAAATCTATAAATGGCAGATGCCGGGATTCTTGATGTAGTACACATTGGAGAGTCAAGGTCAAGATCTTATTTTGGTTTTAGGTGACAGAAGGCAGGGTAATGTGACAAATATACAGAGTACACAATGACTAAGGTGTCTAAATACTGTTCACATGGGGCTTGGTGGAAGGTTACCCCAGATCTAGCCAGTGGTGCAGAGTCAGCCTGTGGGTACTATGAGACCGCCACTAACTCACCCTGCTCGCTGGGTGGTGAACTTCCACTGGGAAACTCTGCCTAAGGGGCAGTCCCTGGGGAAGCTGCCTGTGGCCCTGCCTCTCTCTCTCTAGGCTTTGGACAGTATGTGGATAACCAGGGATGGACCACAGTGTAATAAGGATCAGAATGATGAAAAAGGCAGCAATAACAAATGATTATTTCTAAGTTTTCTTTTCTTCTGTGTTGCCTTTCTATCTGCAAAGCATGATCTAATAAGTAGAAAAGGCTCAGGAGGGCTGGAAACATGGTGTTTGCTCACTTAGCATTAGTTCTTAGTCCACTTGCCAAGAAAGAGAACCTGGGGAGGCTCAGTCTGAAGCTTCCCATCAGCATACGGTAGTTAGATTTTCCTGGGACTTGAATTAGGTGGCTTGGGAGGGAATATGTTAATGCAAGATGAGCCCAGGCAAGGAGTCAGAAACCCTTGTTTCTTGTTCAAGCCCTACCTTGACCAGTGAGTGACCGTCAGCAAGTTTTTTAACTTCTCTGGGATACAGTTTTAAAAATCTATTTCCGAAATCTAGCCCTCAAAATCATTATTCATTTTATTTTATTAATTTCTTCTTCTTCTTTTTTTTTTTTAGAGAGAGGAGAAAAGAGGGAGAAAGAGAGGGAGAGAAACATTGATTGGTTGGTTGCCTCTCATATGTGCCTTGACTGGGAACTGAACCTACTGTCTAGGTATGTGCCTGAACTGGAATCAAACCAGCAACCTTTAGCTTTTCAGGATGACATCCAACCTACTGAGCCACACCAGCCAGGGCATCATTACTTATTTTTACTTATCAGATACTTAATATACATACTCAACATGTATGTGTAACAAATACAATTTTCCGAGTAAGAATAAAGAATATAGTTTTTCAAAAGCCCTAGGCCTGTGAGTATTTTTGCAGACTGCATGTTATTTCAACCATCCCCATATTTGGCAGTATCCCTGGAGTGTCTGCCCTTTCAAAAAGGACAAATATATTAAATGGTGAGGTTCTATAACTAAAGTGGAAACATTTATTGCAGTCAGTTATTTGACTGGTCTCAGGGTGTGCTTTTCCCACAAAGAGAAGAGCTAGGAGGAACCTAGATATCTGATTTCAGAGATGCAGAGAGGTGATGACCTCTTTCCTTCATTAGCCAATACCTTCATTATACAATTGGATTTAGAGTTAAAATGCAAATGTGCATTTACAACACTAGAGCTAAATAAATGCCACTTATTTCAATTCATGCTAAAGTGTAAATGACTGATATCAAACTCCACCCTCAGAGTAGGGGTGTCCAACCTTTTGGCATCCCTGGACTACACTGGAAGAAGAAGAGTTGTCTTGGGCCACACATTAAATACACAAACACTAAAGAAAATTGATGAGCAAAAAACAAAATGTCTGTGCATAATTTTTGTGATATCTGCCACCACAAATAAGCAAAAAGTCCACATATAATAACCGTAATTATGCTGCAGACCTTTCAATAATCTTTTTAAATCATTGAGCATGTCCCAACTTTGTGATCACCGGTATAGAAAATGTACATATCTAAATACGTAGTAACAAAACTAAGTAATGTTTAAAGTAAATTTACAATTTTGTGTTGGGCTGCTTTCATAGCCATCCTGGGCCACGGGCAGCCTGCAGACTGCAAGTTGGACACCCCTGCCTCAGAGAGTGCTCTACGTAATAATAAGGATAAAAAGCAAGGTAAAACAAGAAAAACGATGGGAACTGCAAGGGTGATAAGGGCATGGGAAGAAGCACAAGAACATGGAAAGGGGAGAATAGAGTTTCCAAGGATAAACTTCTTTACTTACTGCTTGTTCACTAAGGTTACACAGAAACCAGTGGTTTAGGATCCAATTTCAGAGAATGTCATAGTCTCCATGTTTTATGACCCAGAACACCACTTCTGCAAAATCAGATAAAGCTGCCCAAGCAAACCTCAGGATCTTGAGGGCTTTTATGAAATAAAAAATAAGTTTCTTTTTTTATAGCATGTGTTGTTTCTTGAATATAAAACATATACCCACACTGTAGAACATTTAGATGCCACAACAAATATAAATTTAAAAAACTCCATCTTCAATTCCACCACTGTTAACATTATAAATATTGTAGCTCTTTTTAAAAAGCTTACAGGGAGCTTTCAGGATAGCATCCATGGCCGTTTAGACTGAGGAGACTGCAGAAACAGAAGTGGGGCCAGGATGCGCCACGTCAGCAGAATCTGGGACCCATTTTCTGGGGGAAAAATAAACCCACCCATCCTGTGTATATTCAATGGGGTGTGTATATATTAAGCAGAGGGCTTGGCTCGTTCACTTAGCACTTCTTTTCACTCTATATTCCTAGGAAGTAGGCCCTGAAGAGTCCATCAGCTGCATTCAAATAGAAACTGATTTTTAAATTAAGTGAAAACTGTGAGCAATGCAGATCAGAGAAACTCTGTGTATGTGTGTGTGGTGTTGTTTGAGTGAGTGTGGTGTTGTATGTGTACATTCATGTATCTGCACAGAGCCCAAGTAACTGGCTGAGGAATGGGGTAGGTTGTGAAAAGCTTTTCATATGCTTATACCTCTGCTTCCATCTTTATGATTTACAGTTGAAGCCTTCCTTCAAAGCTAAATCAGGTGGTATGTAAAAAATCCAAAAGATCGGGGGACTTTTCCTGTACCGCATGCTCAACCCCCGAGAGACTGGAGGAGAGTTGGGGCTGTGCCTGCCCGCCTCCAGGTGAGACTTTGTTCGCCTGGCGGTTTCAGAAAGGGGCTGACGGGGGCAATAAATATCACTTGCCAACACAGAGTCCTGGGACTGTGCTGACCACAGGAGTCATGGTCCCCAGGACACTGGGACTGCTCACAAAGCAGACATTTATGAAGCAGTTGGCTTTGCATTAATCATTTCCGTAGCCATTCACCAACAGTAACAATCCCTTCAATTCCAGTCCAGGCCCAGGAAAACCCTGGTGTTTATTGGAAGTGACATCTGCATAGCAAAGGGTGACTGTGTTAAAATGGAACAGCACAAAGGGACCCGCCTGGCACCTTCCTTCTCTTTTGATGACAGAAGACGACTGGCCCTTTTAGGAGTGTCCAGTTTATGCTTTTCCTCCTTGGGGGTTAGCTTGTCAGCTGAAGTTTTCTCATCTGCTTCTCTTCTACGGATGAGTTAGTCCTGATATGGGAAGTTCTGCCGTGTGTCCACGGAATTTCCAGGGCCCTCAGACAACACCAGGGGCCTGGCAGGCTGCTGGCTAGGACTGAAAGGAATGTGGAGCCCACTGGGAGGCCCAGCAGCTGGGCAAATTCTCTCTTTGTGGAGATAATAATTTGACGTCCAAATTGGAGACTTGGAGTTCCATGGGTCTTACTTAGTATTGTAAAAACTAAGAGGAGCCCCGGCTGAGCACCTCAGTTGCTTCCGGCATCACCTCCATCCGCCACAGTTGTGAGTTAGATCATCAGTCGGGGCACAAGAATCAACCAATGAATGCATAAATAAACGGGACAGCAAATCCATGTCTCTCTATCTCTCTCTCAAATCGATAAATAAAAGGGTGGGAGAAATGTAGAAAGTGGAGCTCGTTGTAATTCCAGAACACCGGGGTAACGTCCATTCTTTTAAAAGTAGTTCTACGTCATGTATATTACAGGCTCTGAAACATGTGCTGGCCAGTTGACTGATAGGCTGACCAGATACTTGCTGTTTGAATCCTTTTTCTTGTTAAACTGCTTGCCTGCACAGTTATTTGGCCTCTTTCATTTCCAGTTCTCTCAATTCTTTGCAAATATCTGTGAGCACAGAGGATGTTCACGACTATTGGCTGACGTCCCTGGTGCCGCCTTCCTGGAGCTGCTGCTGCAAATCACGTGGATCCATCACAGGTTTTGCTACTTATTTACACGTCTCAGCAAATGTTTACTAGTTGATACTGTCTGTCATTTACTGCTTTCTGAGTCTTTTTTGTTTTTGTTTTTGCCTGCACTCTTAGAAAGTAGACTTTTTAAATGCCTCACTCTTTTCCGGATATACACTATGCTAGATGCTAAAATGATTAAGAGTTTCCTCTTACCACTAGAAAAGAGGATTAAACACAATAGTGTTCACAAATGACTGTAAGGCAGGATTAAGACAGGCCAGTGCTGAAAGAGACATATAAATAGGAAAACGGGGATTCCGAGGAAAGGACACCGCAGCTGCCTTGTCAATTAGCAAGGGCTTCCTTAGGCATTTGCCATAAGTCTTGAAAGATGGCCAGAGTTTTGCAATGTAAAGGGAAGGAAGGCATCCTTGGAAAGGGAATGGGGAACTCTCTAAGGGTGTTTGTCCTGGGGAGAGTGAGGAGTCTACTTTTGGATCAAGCATAGATTTGGGCAGGGGAAGTGGGTGGGACCAGTAACTGAGCCATTGTCAGCCAGCGTGATAAGTCTGTTATTATTTTGGCAGACGTGGGAACTAACTGGCAGATTATACTGAGGGAGGAGGGAGCAGGGTCAGGACTAGGGTGAGGCCAGTGAGGCACATGGGGTACACATTTAAGGAGATGTTCACCCCCAGGTGGAGGTCCTGTGCTGCAGACCCTGAGAATGGCACCTCCTCACTGTGGTTCCAGTTGGGGCAGGACGATGGGGGAGCGGGTGGGCCTGCATTTTATGATGACAGCTGATGTTTAGCAGATAACTGAAGACTATTTAGGATAGACCGGCAAAGGTGGTGTGGCAGGGTGAGACTATGTGAATGCCGTCAGGGTGAGAGTCCAATCAGACCGAGAAGACGTGGGGCTGGGAGGTGGGGAGCAGTGTAAGAGTTCCTTTAATGTGTTTGCACAGATAGCGGCTGGCAGTGAGGAGAACTGACGATCACCACTCCCCTTTCAGGGGTGTTCACTACGGCCCAGGGATGTTCTTATGCTTTTCAAGTATTAATTTAATAAGGACAAAATTTGCCTGGGGCTGAGGGAGCTGAGTTCCAGTCTAGTTGTGCACTGATTCGCAGTGGAGCCTCTTTGACCCAAACTCCCCACCTGTAAACAGACTGAGTTACGGTGGACAGTTCCAAAGGCCTAGTAGGGCCCTGCAATGCCATGTAACCCCTGACACACATTCCTATCAGCCCACCCAGAGACAGAACCCCAGCTGTGGGAACCCCAGCTGTGGGAATCCCAGCCTAAGATTAGTCAAAATAACCCAGCTTAGGTGCCTTGGGATATAAATCCCTCTTTCTGGCCTCTTATCTTTCACTGGTTCACTTGTAACCACATTTAGCATTTCCAGGTTCTAGATCCCCGGTCCCCCTTGAAGACAGAGTTTCCAACAATCTGATGGTGTCAAGTCTGCCTTTCCTTTCTGATCCTCTCTCCTCATGTATCCAACACCCTGGCCTGGCCCACATTCCGCACCCCCCCCCCCTTCTTATTGCTGTGGTGTCATTAACAAAACTCTCTGACCCTTGCAAAGCCCCTCTAGCACAGCTGTCCCATGAGAAAAACAGTGGACTTAATAGGCTTCCCCTTAAATGGCTTCAAATCCATTCTAGTGATTGGGGGGTGGGGGCGGGGGCACAGCTACACACAGGACAGAATCTGCTGGTGCAGGAGATGAGACAGGAAAAGAATAAAGAAAGTTCCCAAGAACCTGGGCCTCAGGGACCAAATTAAAAAAGCTGCACCGCTTATTCAAAATCAGATGAATGTCAGTGGAATGTTTGTCAAACAAACTTGTCATTATTTGTCACAATTTGAGGAAGTATCAGTCAGTAGTCACACTTGAACGTGTAACAGAGTTATTTATAGCTGCCAGTCTACAGATTTAACTAATGCAGGGCCAAGTTTCAATGTTATAAACAGCTTTATTTATAATGATTGTGTGGCTATAAATAGTTTGGTTCTCTGGGTGTAGCAGAACAGCGCTGCGCCGTTCTGCCAGAGCCGGAGCCAGGAGGAATGTGCCAGCAGGGAGGTGAAGCCTCCTGTTTTTTCCTCTTTTTGGCGGACCCTTTCTGAGTCTTTGGCTGGGGTATTTCATCCTCTTCCTCAGTGCCCCTTTTGGAGCCAGGAGTTGTGCTGAACCGTGTTCCCAGGAGATCATAGAGGTTATTCAATTAATTAACACCTGCCTCAAGATCTCCCGTGGAAGGGAGCGGGTGTGCGAGTGCCGCCTCCTTTGTGCCTAATTACAGTCTCTCGAGCTGGAGGGCGGAGGGAGACATCCTGTTATTCTCCTGAACAGGCAGAGCTCTAAAGGTTTGTTACAGCTTCAGATTTAATTTGACCAACAGCCATAGTCTCTCTTAAAGATAAGTGGTCAGAAATTCAGAAATATATTAGTTTCTAGTGTCAGCAGAACCTTGTTTGGGAGTTGGGGGAGCAGAAGAAAGGAAGGGGAATATGTATACATAAATTAAGCATGTAAAATACATGGGGACATTAGATTAAAAACTGATCATTATACTGTTTGGCACAGGGACAGTATTGTTCCCATCCAGGGGACAACTTTTACCTCTGAAACAGTAATTTATATGTCACGTTGAAATTTCTGGTTCTATACATACTCCCACCCCACCCCCAAAAGACTTACACTCAGTTTTAATACCGATAGGCTAAATCTTATTTTGCTATTTTTTTCCAAAGGAAAACGTGTGGCTATGAAAAAAATTGATTGGATCTTAATTTGCAAAATTAGTTCTGGTTCATTTTATTGCTGTAATTTAATACTCCTAATGATTTTCTGACACATATGTTTTAGCAGCAAGATCTACTTCCTATTCATTTTTCATTTCAGTGCTGCTGAAGTATATTAGGCAGGATGGTACAAATCAGAGAGAGGGCTCCCCACAAGAAACTGACACCATGCTGTCACCTTGGCATTCTCTCAGACACGCGTGTTGAGCCCCTAGAAGTGTGTGTGCAGGGATTTGGAGCAGGAGGAGATAAAGAGGAGGAAGGTAATACTTCTTGAAAAGGGGATTACTTTTTTTTTTAGTGACTTTTTTTAAAAGATTTTATTTATTTATTTTTAGAGAGGGAAGGGAGGGAGAAAGAGAGAGAGAAACATCAATGTCCGGTTGCTGGGGGCCACAGCCTGCAACCTAGGCATGTGCCCTAACTGGGAATCAAACCTGCGATGCCTGGTTCGCAGCCCGCGCTCAATCCACTGAGCTACGCCAGCCAGGGCCGGGATTACGTTTTTCCCACTACATTGCCGTCAACATCTCGGTTGTCTTCACCACCATTATTGCAATTCTTTGTCTAAGGGTACGGTGAGATGCATCCTATTTGGGCCCCTCCCACTGTAGCTGCAGTGTGGGGAGCCTATCTCAGTAAGTCCACAGTTCTTCTACAGGGGATGTGGGTCATGGATGCCTTGGTCCCAGTGCCACAGGACCTGGAGGAGATGCTTCTTGCCCTGATCTGGGTGCCAGGGGAGGCACCCCAGAAAAGGCAGTGTCGGGCTCCTTAGGGCAGCGACCGTGTCTTTGGGTGTTTGAACAGGCACCTGCTGGCATGGCAGGCACAAATTTTGTAGAGAGAACAAGTGAAAGTTTGCACTCTTTTCAAATTTGACTGTCCATATGGGAACACTTCTGCTGTGCATCTGTAATACAGAAATAAATTCAAAATGGTTAAAAAAATAAATAGTTAAAGAGAGGAGAGGTTTCTGGGGGGTGTGCTTAGGGTGGAATGAGGAGCCACTTCTGATCAATGCACTGGCATCCCAAATCAAAATCATAAAGTCCTTACTGAGCTATGGTGAGAGGTTTGAGGCCAAGGTGTAGGGGATAAAATGGAACAATGTGCTTGTGAGGTGAATTGATTTCAACGGCTTGACAGGCTTCTCCAGCTCTCCCTCCCTCCTCGTTTATGTTGGAACGTAGTCTTACCTACACATGGGGCTAAGACCTCATCTGAATGGGTTCCAATTCTGTGCTCACAAATGAGCTGCAGGGGGGAAGACAGATGTAAGGAGGTGGATGCTCCACACGTGTCTCCCTCCTTCTCTTCGATCTCTTCTCCAACAGTTTTTCTGGCTATACTTATCTCTGATTATTTTCGCCACTTGAAAAAGAAAGATACTCAATGTTTATGTTAACTTAAAAAGACAAATGTTTTCCATATTGCTTATTGGGTGAGGGTTTTTGTTGTGTTTTGTTTTGTTTCGTTTTGAATGTTAGCATTACCAAGCACTCGGTTTCAGAGAAGTTTCTTGGAACTGGGACTATTGGGCGAGTAAGTGACAGCTCCCACCACAGCACACTTATGGCCATAGATCCCAGACCTCGATGTCCCCATTCCAGGAAAAAAGGAGGGCACAATACATTTTGCAATATAATATGCAAATATGATAGGCAGCTTTCAGCTTATATTTTTGTTTATTGCTTTTTCTAAGAATTTTCCCTAGTGCCAACTACCAGTTGAGGAGGATGTGGTGTAAATGTATTAGCTTAGGCTCTCTGGCCACTAATTCTTAGCATCATGAATGTTTAGAGCTTCAAGACACCATTAGCTTCTCTTACTCCAGTTTTGTCCTGTCACAGATGAAGAAAAGTGAGCCTGAAGGACTAAGTGATTGGCTCAAAGCCATGTGGCTCCTAAGCTGGGCCTCTTGTTTCCTAGAAAAACTATTGAACACTTTTTGAAAATAGATCGATGTCCCAGTATAAAGGTACAGCATAGTGGTTAAGAATGAGGGTTCTGGAGTTAGACAAGCCCAGGAGTGAACTCTGGCTCTGCCGCTGTTTGTGAGGCCTTGGCGTGTTGCATCTCTTCTTTGAGCCTCAGTCTTCTCACCCACAAGTGGGAACAATCGTGATGCAGTAGTGAGAGAGGAGCTGGGAGGACTGAGATAATGCAGGTCAAATATTTTGCCATAGTCCCTAGCACAGGGAACCTCTCCAACATCTAATGGAAACAACAGTGAAAACCAAACCAAAAAGCGAGCAAACAAATAAAACAAACATCCCCCACCCCCGACAAACTAAGCTCCTTGTTTTTTTTGGCCTGGCAGGATGTCACAGAGATGTTACTGACAAAATTTCCTCTTTTTGCACATCCTTTGTGCGTGCTGATTTTCCTGGAGGAGAATGTACACTCTTATTTCCCTTAAGAGAGAACAGGTGAGCCCTGACCCTCAGTGGGCACACAGACACAGGTCTGATAGGCTGGTGAGTGGGTAGGCGGGGGGACAGTGAGAGAAGGGCCCTGGGCTAGCTGTCCCATGAGCTAGAGGAGTCTGATAGGCTTAGCTGGTTCAGCAGGAAGACCAAAGGAGGAAGGCGAGTGAGAGTCTGGGACAGTTGACCCCATATTGAAACCCAGCCTGCACCTGTAGTAGGTACAGCTATGTTCTGGGCATTAGTAGCTTTGATTAGTAACAGTAACTCAAGGTGGGAGAGATCTCTACCAGCAGGAACCCTGCCTGTGTGATGGACACAGGTCAGTGGCTTTGAGGAACTGAAACACATTTAGGAGAGAGTTAATTATAGGAGATTGTGTTATTGTGTCTGTGGTAAGTCAAGCACATGAGGGCTTAGAACATTTGAATTTGGAGCAGTTTTCTAATCACACAGTCTACATGATTTCACCCACATACTGGGAAACTGCACATAAAATTATCCAATTTAATTCCCTTAATAACCTTGGAAAGTTTTTATGGTAGTTTCCAGATCAGCAAAATGGAAGCCTAGAGAGATTTAAATCATATGCTCAAAGTCACAGATATCAAAATGAAGTTTAGATGGAAAACAAATCTTGTTGATTTCAAAGTTTGTTCTGTCTACTGACCCAGCTAAATTTTGCTTGGATGCATTTTCCACCACACCTTCCTCCCCACTTTAGTTTGCTGATGGAGATGTGACTGTGACTTCCTGCGGCTGAGAGAAGCAGCAGTGTCTGGGTAAGTGAGCAGGTTCTGGAGCCAGGACACATGCATTTCCGTCCTGCCTGCACCACTTACTGGCTTGGAGACCTTGGGCAAGGGAACTAACTTCTCTGCTTCAGGTTTCTCATCTGGAAAGTGAAATGTATCAGTCAGTGTTCTCCAGATAAACTGAATTGGCTCTGTGTGTGTGTGTGTGTGTGTGTGTGTGTGTGTGAGAGAGAGAGAGAGAGAGAGAGAGAGAGAG